>JASDQU010790222.1:140435-162379 GCA_032191745.1 Picea mariana | reverse complement strand
AAATTTCAATTCTTTTTTTTTTTAGTTTTTCTAAGTTTTTTTAAGTTATTAATTAAAAAAAAATTGGGTTAGGGTTTTTGTTTTTAAAATGGATGTTTTTCGGGAAAATTTTAAAATGGATGTTTTGAATGTATTTTTTTCTTCATTTAAAAAAAAAATATTTGCTAAGATTTTATCATTTCTATTTTTTTTTAAATGTAAATTAAAAAAATAAATTGTTTGTAAATAAATTTTCACGTGGCCATTTGGGGTCCAATTTTGGGTTGTTTGTTTGCATAGGGATCTGTTGTCAATGCCACAATTTCAATTAGGTTGTATATAACTATAATTTTAACGTTTAGATTTTTATTTTTATTTTGTTTTAGGTAGCATCACTTTTTGATTTAGGTATTGATTTTAAGGGTTTTCAGAGCAACTATATGAGTTTTGAAGGCCATGCTTCAAAAGTGTTGTAATTTTAACCTCCTTAGAAAAAATGGTGCTATCGGTACACCACTTTTTGATTTGGGGGTCGATTTTCATATTTTTTATGCAAAAATATGGATTTTAAGGGTTAAAATTCTCATTTTGAGGTCACAATTCTCGTTAAGTCAGTAACTATATTTGATGCCAAATACATGTAAAGTTTCAACGAGTAAAAATAAATCTATAAAATAAATGTGCACAACATTCATTCCTAATACATATAAGGTTTTTATTTCAAGTAACAAGAATAAATCTATGAAATAAATGTGCAAACCATTTATACCAAATGCATTCTTTGGCTAGCTCCTTGAAAGGAGGGGTCAATGATAGATTTGAAGAACTTGGATCATCTAGATAGGAATGCAATGTAGCCTTTTAAAAAATTATTGTTGTTATAAAAATATTGTATGTTCTTGGATTGTATTGTTTAGTTGCACTTATTGAGATCTCGAAGTGTTTTCCTTTTCCCAAACATGTAAGAACTACAATTAGGTTTCGTACACAACATATTTATGTTTCACATTTTTTTTAAGGCTTAAATAGCTCAAGAATCGAGCTTTATTTATTTACATTAAAATTATTGTTGATTATTGTTTTAAATCAAGTTAACATATAACTTTTAATGGTCGGGATGTACAGAAAAACCACATCTCCACCTGTGCAGTTGGGACTTACTGGCCAAGCCAAAACAAAAGGGAGGATGGGGCTTTAGAAATATATTTCTTTTCAACATAGCATTGGCTACAAATTCCCTCTGGTGTGTGCTAACGAAGGAAGGGATCTGACATTTAGTAATAAAAGACAAATATATCCCCCACTGTTCGGTTGCCACCTAGTTCCAAACAAAAAACATCACAACGAGAGTGGCCTCACGGACTTGGAAAAATCTCGTAAAGTCAATAAATTTGATTACCCACTGGCTATGATGGAATTTGGGTTCCAAACACTCAGTAATTGTTGGTAGGGATTGTATATTGGGCCTGGGAAATACCTCTTTCCTTTCTCCATAGCTCATAACCTCGTTAAACTTAAATAATACTAGATATCTATACCAAGCTCGAGGTACCTACAGGACTGGGTTTTTATTAGTCTGCTGGAAAACCAGTGAAGAAATTGGGCTCTTTGGAGTTTTGGCATTGGAATGGGACGGCTACTGCAAGGTGCTCTTGGGATCCGAGGTGCAGCTACAAAACATGGAGGATGATCTTTTATGGGCTGGGGGAGATAATTCGAGACTCATCTCTGTCAAAAATGTCTACTTTGCATTAACAAATAAAATTTGGCATCATACCATAGGTGGTTGGAAAAGACACTTGTGGTCTTGGAAAATACCACAAAAAATCAGACTATTTACCTGGCTAGCCATTGAAAACAAAATCCATACTTGGGACACACTACAACGAAAAGGCTGGGAAGGTCCTAGCATTTGTCAACTGTGTACAAGTGAAGTAGATACAATATTGCATCTATTTATTAAGTTTCCCTTTACAAGACAAGTCTGGGATAAGATAAAAATTGATCAAAAGATAAATTATGTTTGGGAAGGGAACTCTCTATCTATTTGTTTTGAATATTGGGCCAAAACAAAGAGAAACTTTCTCACCCTCCCTTCTTTGGTATGCTGGTTTGTCTGGCTGGAACGAAACAAGACATTATTTGAAAATGGGAACCCATTTGTTAGCGCAGTCATTTATAAAATTCTCGGATTAGCTGCATCCTCACCAATCACTTCAAAAGTGGCAATCCCTAAAAAAGTCAAGATCCAATTATGAGGAGGCACACCTGCAGGTTGGTTTGATGGAGCAACACAGTCAAATGGTCTTTAGAGTGGAGCAGGGGGAATATTGAGGATAACTGAAAATTCTTATTACACTTGGACCTTCAACTGTGGTCAAGGCACTAACATGAGGGCATAAGTACTCGGAGTCCGAGCTACACTAATCTTGGCAGCTAGACTCAATCTTGAAGCATTACAAATATTTGGTGACTCAAAAATCATAATTGACTGGTTAAATGGCAGAGGAAAATTGCAAGTTATTTCACTTTTGGGCTAGAAGGACAGAATCAGAGAGCTTCAATCCATCTTCAGGGAGATCAACTACACACATATCTATCGAGATTACAACAAGGATGTTGACTTACTCTCCAAGACTGCACTACAAAAGCAAGAAGGAAAAATCACATACAACCACTAGATTGATGGTCATGAGGGTCCTACTCTCTTTCTAAATCTATTATAGTATCTAATCATCCTTTAGTTTTACCTCTATTTAAACAAGTTGAAGTGTGACAATTTTCAAATTTTTTTGAGGATATATTGTTCTCAGCCATGGGACAGTCTGAAAATAGACCATGCTTGATGCTACATTTGGATCGGTATCAAAAAATCCTTTAGACTATTACAATTTTTTTGCCTTATGAAAGTGCCAAGTAACTGGTTCAGTTTTAGCCATGATCGTTACTACTCAGTTTAGAAGGATGTATGAACTTTGAAAGTTGTAAACAAAAGGCATAGTTTTTTCCATAAAAACAAATTATATATAAATATAATGAACAATTTTTCTTATAAAATTTTTTTTTTAATGTAAAATCCTCAAAATTCAAAAACAAGAAATAATAAACAATTTTTTTTCTAATATGTACGATTTCTAACTATCCAAATATTCCAATTTTTTATTTTCTTCATAGCTATAATGTATTTTTTTTTAAATAAAATATTAAAGAAATTATGAAATATGCAAGGAAAAGGAAATGTGGACCTACTTGACGTATACAACTATGATTGTTAGCATAGCCTTAATTTCCACAACTTCTTTTGATTTGGTCGTTTTCTTGGTCATGTGCATGGAATCTTCTCTTAAAGCCTCTTCCAATACTCTCATCTTTAATTACACTCTAACCTTGCAGTTAGATCAAACCAAATATTAGAAATAAAAGTCAAACCAATTACAAGAATAATGGAAACACAAATGCTCAAATTAATCGTTTAAAGGGTTGTCTAAACATTAGATATTAAGGAAATACGCATTAGGGATACTAGGCAAATCAAAGGTTGATTGGCTCAACATTACGATGAGCGTTGCAATATGCATGTTATATTGGTGATTGTTGTCAAGGCAAGATAAGGATATTTATTTATTATAACCAAATAGACATGTATACTGTGGGATTCTCTCTATTTTTATTTGGGATTCTCTTGGCCATATTTCTTATATTTTCAATAGTTGTATTGTGTTTTTCATATTTCTAAACAATTAGATGTGGATTATTAATGTGCATTCCATGGTAAAGCAATTAATGTAGTATATGTTGAGATATATTTTGTCTGATTTTAAATACTTTTAAATTAGATGGTATATATTCAAAATATACATCATAAACTAATATGTTGCAAGGTAATGTTTATTGTTAAATGTGTAAGTGGATAGAAAAACAAATGCAACTCAATGCATGCCCCCCCCAAAATGTACCCCAGTCATAGATACCTAAGAAACATAATTAGGACCAATTAAGAGATATAACCATAAAGGTAAAACAATTGTTAGTGTATATTGTTCGATAGCTAATTATGTTTTCTTTCTTGAAACAGAAAGCAATCACATACGTTGGTGATTGGCATTGGGGAGTGGAGCTAAAGAAAGCGATTGAAAAATATTAGAGGATGCTTTAAGACATAGGAAAGAAAGGGAAATTAAAATGTAACAAATTTTCATTGTTTAAAAAAATGAAATTATTATTATTTCAAGTGCTAACATGCAAAAGGAGTTTTAGATTGCTAAGTGATGAAAACAGTTAACATGTTTTCCCCATATTTACACATTTTTTCTCCCGCGCATAAGCTCCGTTGTTAAACCCTAGCTTGCACGCTTCCTGTTGCAGCCTCCATGGCCTCCTATGGAGGGGGATCCATCTTCCCTCCCCCTCCTCTTCCCTCTGAAATCATCGCTTTCGCCTCTCTGGTGGCTTCCCTCCCCAAGCAGTCCATATCCATCTGAAAGGTAAGAAATCCCACTCCTTTTGCGGTAGGGTTTTTTTTACTTTCATGTTTGAAGAAAAGGCAGATTGTGATATGATCTTTAGAATTAGTTCTTATTTCATGGGCTCTTATGGGATGTATCTTAATCGATGGACCCCTAACTTTAACCCAACAAAATGATATCCCCTCTATGGTCCTGGTCTGGGTCCTTCCTCCCTTCCCCTTCACTGTTAGAATGATGAAACCCTCCGCAATATTGGAAACTCCCTTGGGAAGTATATAGATCGAGCATAACCAAAAGAGGGTCTTCAGGCTTGTGCTCATATTTATGTGCAGGTAGATCTTGAAAGGGGCCTCCCAGAAGCCATTAAGCTCACTCTGGACAACTATACTTACCTCAAGAAAGTGGAATATGATAAATTTCCCTTCAAATGCAAGATCAACCATGAATATGGGAATTTTTCTAAGAGATGCCCAAAAGCCCTAACAAATCTGCCTATGGGGGAAGCTAGTGAGCAATGGCAGCAACCAAAAAGGAAAAGACAATCCTCTAAACCAAGACAACAGTAAAAAAAAAGCATCTCAAGAGGGAGCTCCCTCCAATCCAAAGTTTCAAGAAGCTCCTGTCTCCTCTACAACAGGGAAAGCCAGAGACCCTATATCATCCATAAATCAGTATGAAGCCCTCTCATATTTGGAGGAAGATCCAAATGATGGAACTTAATCTAACCCTCAAGAAACCTTGGAACCGGTCAAAATCCCTCAAATATCTCCAGAAGCTCCTCTGTCAATCCCTCAGAAGGATCATGAAGAAGGAGAAATCGTAGAAAGTTCAAAAGAAGAGTTTGACCCAAACTCCACATAAATACCTCTAGTAAAAAATCCGAGGAGGAAATCGAACTATCGTAGGAGAGAGACATCAGCTCGAAGGGAAATAGAACTTGGAAAGCATGGTACTTTGGATGATCACACTAAAAAACAACCCAAATCCTCAAGGAATCAGAGTGGCTATGTTCCCCCAAAAGGGGGGAACCCAAAAAACAACTTCTAAATGATGAAAGTCATTTCTTGGAATTGTAGAGGACTTGGAAGCATAAGTAAAGTGGATCTAGTTAGAATTATTGTTAGATCAAAATCCCTTCAACTCCTCCTCTAGGAAACTAATATGAAGGATACAAATGTCCTTCAAGAAAGTAGATTCATTTGGAACTCCAACCAAGGTTTAACAATCATCTTGAAAGGGGCCTCCGGTGGCCTATGCACTCTCTGGAAACCCCAATTGCTCAGACTAGAAGACTGGACAAGTTAACCTCATTAGCTACATGTGACCTTGAATCACATTTTTTTTGGTAATTCCTTCTCCATTTTTAATGTTTACATACCTTTTGTATATCAAGAAAAGATTCAATGTTGTAACTCTCTCCTAAGTCTACATGAAAGCAACAAACCCACCGCCTTGATCATAGCAATGGACTTCAACACTACCCTGCATGTTAATGAGAAGAGAGGGGGTAACATTATACGATATTCCACCAATGAATATATGGAGGATATCTTGGAAGGACTGGACCTGCTCGATATAAAACCCCCTAATGGTCGTTTCACTTGGTCAAAAAAGCGTCAGGGCTTGGGGCACATTGCAACAAGGCTAGGTAGGTTCCTTATTAATGGAGGTATTATGGAAGATTATATCCCTCCCTTAAATCATATCCTTCCTTGGGAAGTTTCAGATCACCGTCCCATTACCCTTGAGTTGTCTAACCCTGCTACCCTTGGTCCTATTCCCTTCCACTTCAACCCATGATGGGCCCTTGATCCTTCCTTCATGGATCTGGTCTCTTCCTCATGGAGCTCCTGGATTCAGGACTCCACTGTCTTCATCTGGGAACATAAATTAAAAAATACCAAAAGGGCTCTTCAAGAATGAGTAAGGCTCAAAGAGGACAAACAAAATAAAGAGTTAAAGCCACTTGAAAAAATAAATGGAGGAGGTACGTAGCAACACAATTTCATGGAATACCATAAAGTTCTAGGGGTAGAAGAAGAAAAATGGTGCCTTAAGTCTCGAAGTCTCTAGCTTTAGGCAGGCGATCACAACACTAAATTATTCCATCTTCAAGCTAGAGACAAAGTTTGGAAAAACATTATAACTGAGATTGGGGACTTAGACGACACAAATATTTCAGGACAATACCAAGTTAAGACCGCAACAAAGAATCACTTTGAGAATCTCTACTTTGAATATGGGATGGGGGACAATGACGCACAAGAGAACCTAGTAAAAATATTCCCCCTCTTATCAGTCCCGAAGACAACAAGGTTCCATTTCAACCAGTAACCAAAGGAGAAATATACGCGGTGTTGCAACAAATGAACTTGGATAAGGTTCCAGGCCCAAATGGCTTCTCAACCCATTTTTATATTAAATGTTGGCATATTATCAAGAAAGATTTGACTCAAATGTCCAGTATGACCAAAAATATTCCAGAATGGGAGGAAATACAAACTCCTCCTTTTTAGATCTCATCTCTAAAGAGTCCAACCCTTCTTCCTTTGCCAGATTCTGACCCATATCTCTATGCAACGTCTCTTACAAAATTATCTCAAAAATAATTTCTAATAGAATAAAACTACTCCTACCCAAATTAATTTCCCCAAACCAAGGGGGATTTGTTGAGAAAAGACAGATGCTGGATAATATCGTGTTATTTCAGGAGACAAACCACTCCACCAGAGGATGAGGAGAAAAGGGAATGGTAATTAAAATAGACATGGTAAATTTCTTTGATAGGTTTTGACACAACTTTCTCTATGCCATTTTGACTAGATTTGGGTTTGGAGCTGATTTTCTTGCATGGATCACATCTTGCATTAGTGATCCTTGGATCTCACCGATGATTAATGAGAGACTAACATATTTTTTTAGAATCTCTAGAGGGATGAGGCAGGGATGCCCTCTTTCCCACCTTTTTTATATTCTGATGGAAGAGGAATTAAGTAGAGAACTGCAAAAGGCGAGAATATAGAAGTCCATTTCTAGAATTAAAATAACACAAGGGGCAAGGAGAATTAACCACTCTCATTTTGTTGATGAAACTCTCTTATTGAGCAGGGCATCCACAATCATTGCTAGTAGATTTAAGGAGATTATGGAGGAATTTATGAGAGATTTGGTGGGCAAGATTAACGGGGAGAAAATCCACATCCATGTATGGAATATCAACTTAAGGACAACAACAAATATAACAAGTATCCTCCAATTCCCCCTATTGGAAAACTGGAATTATTTCCAATATTTGGGCATCCCTATTTGTCTTAACTCCCTTCCCAGTTCAACATGGGCCCCCATTACAGAAAAAATCAAATCTAAACTCTCCCAATGGGGTTCTCAATGGCTTAATCCTGCTATAAGAGTGATCTTAATTAAATCTGTACTTTCAATCCTCCCCATCTTTGAATTTTTTTCTCTCCTTGTTCTGGCAAGTGTTAAGACCTCAATTTCCCAAGAACTTAGGAAATCCCTTTGGTTGGGAGGAAAATCCAACACCAATAGAATGCATCTTGTCAATTGGAATGTATTCAGGGAACCTAAGGCACACTGTGGTTTGGGAATTCTTTATCCAACCCTGTCTAATCTGGAACTTGGAGCTAAGATCATTTGGAGATTAGTCTCAGGAAGCTCAGACTAGTGGACAAAATTCCTCCTGCACAAATATTTGGTTGGGGATAGACCCATATTCCTGGATGCTTCTCCTCAAAGAATGTCAGGTTCCCCTATTTGGAGACTTTTGAAGGCTTCTCTTCCCTTATTTCAAAGTAAGTGATCCAAGAGGATCTAAGGAATACTCACAAGGGTCCCAGGGGATCGAAAAATGTTGAATATTTGACCATCCCAAATCATATCGAAAACATCATCAATGCATAGAGCTCGTCATCAACTTTCCAACAATGCCAACGACAAGTCAAACGAAGTTCATATGCAAAAGTTATGAGCACTCAAAGTTCTTTTCAAACCAAGTCAAAGGTCGAGTCCACATGGGAAAAAAAGGTGACATGTGGCACATGATTGTTGGCAGCTGATTGGGAAAGGTACAATCCAAGTGGTCCAATTATAGGTTGAAAAATGGCGCATAAGTGGACAAATCCTATATTGACAAGTGGCAAGGTATGAGATAATGAGAGGTTGCCACGTGGAGACCTCCCATTGGTCTATATTGGCATGGGTTAACAAAATTTTGGAGTCGACGAGGGTCCAACCTGCGACCTCCATAACCTCCCAAAGGCTTAACATAGCCCCCATTACCACCGCACCACCGCATGGGTCTTAATATACATGTAAAAAACATTATATTAAAATTTGTAATAGGTTTTGTTTGGGTTGCAAAAGGGCTGAGGGCCTTAGCCCTTGACCCGTAATGTAAGGTTATGTGTGTAGTATTATGACCATTCCATGGCCCTAAATCCGCAGGGGGATGTTAAAACTATACACTATATACACTATATGGTTTTAACCTTCAAACGAACATACTGTATATTTAAAACTTTAACCACTGAATTGCCAAGGATCGCGGGGAATAGAACCCCATACCTCTGCTAAATATGGCCAACAGTTTAACTGCTAGGCCAAACCACCCACTGATTTTGGGATTCCTCTATAATTAGTAATGAAGTTGCTAACTAATTCGGGTGGAGGTTTGGTAGCCCGAGCATATATATTGGGTGTGGATCCCAATCTGCACACAATCGAGGTATGCATGGATTCCGAGGTCTGCGCGGATCCTGAGGTGGATAATTTTCAATGCAGGGTACGAAGCTCGAGGCAATATGGATGTCTCAAAGTACGTGCAAAAGAAGAGGTTAAACATGTTGTCTTATAAAGCGTGCCATGAGGTATATTGACAAAATATAGTCATGTTTATACTCATTTTTACAATTTTTTGCAAGAATCATGAATTTGAGGTATATTTTGTGATTTGAAATCATTTGTAATTGTCTTAGCTCAAATTGTTATTAATGATAATTTAGTGCATTGTTTTACGTGCCAAAGAGGGTGAAATTGAGCCAATTCGAAATTTGATCAACTTTATAGTCAAATTTCTCAGAATTTTGCAAGGATTTCAATGGTGAACTTATTTTTTGGTTTCGAGTGATGAAATTGAAGAGAGTCCATTAAATTGGATTTTATGAACACATATTGTCATTATTTTTGATGTTTGAGATGGAGAAAGCATTTTTCATTGACTTGAAGGGAACTTAAAGATGAAACAAAAGTATGTTATCTTTATGCAATTTGAGTTCTTTTATTTCTTGTTGTTTCATCTCACTATTCAACAAACTAATAATCATTTCATGAGTTTTTGGATAAAGAGCACATCATCAAAATTATGCAAACCACCTCAATGCGATCAATAAATATTCTGGATCAAGTTAGATATTGCATGTATATACTTGAAGAAATAAGTGGCATCTAAGGATTTTCAGATCAAGTGGTAACAAAGCTAGTTTTGACGTGTGTTGCAAGTTGTTGATGTGATGAGATCCAAGAGTTTAATTGGTGAATATTTTGAAGGCTCTTATCAAGAAGGCAAGATGAGTAAAGTTCTTATGAAATTGAGGCTACAAAAGAACATTAATCGACAAATCCGGAAGAAGAATTATGAGCTGATGATGCAGTTGAAAACTCTTAAGGAAGAGAAACAAAGACTACAAGATCGACTGTTATGTCATGGATATTTTCACATGAGTATTTTTCATGAGTTTGAAAGAAAGTTGCAAATTAGAAATCAAGTATTGGCAGCATCAATACCAATCCATGAAGATTGGCAGGGTGAGAATGCAAAGTCTCTGATGTAAAAGGGACCACCTCTTTCAAAAAACATGATCGGGAAAGATGATTCTTCATATTATTCGTTTTCCCATCAAGATGGAGAATGTTGGAGGGTAGTTGAAGCAAATAGAACTCCAAATGAAGAAATTATACATAAACAGATGGCCTTACCTTCCAGTCCAGAGAAAGGTAACATGTGTAATTCATATCCAGGGAAATATCTGCATGCTACAGGAGAAGGAATGAAGACTTTTCCCGCTGGTGAATGGTCTAATTATCCATGGTCTAATGGTCTAATGGTGAAGTGTTGAAGGAGACAATTTGTGCAAGTAAAACCCTCCAAGAAGAAGGTAGATTAGTTCTCAAGTCAGAGAAAAAAGAGGAATGATAAGAAGGGATCGTGGAACAAGACACTCTGCTCTTATTGTGGTAAGAGTGGACATGCTTAGTGGATGGATTTAGTCATCTAAAAATGGAGAAAAATGCCCAGGGGATGAATTAAGTCGACTGGTAGTGAAATAAATATTTTATGGATGGATTTGATTGCTCAAGAACAGAGAAAAATGCCTAGGGGATGAATTATGTTGACCAATAGTGAAGGAAATGCTCTATGGACGAATTTAGTTGCTCAATAATGGAGAAAAATGTCTAGACAACATTAGAACATTGAGTATGGTCTATGTACGACCTATGGGAAAAAGGAAAAATTCCCAGGAAGTATGAAAATTATGTGTATGGCTTGTGGGAAAAGAGCAAACTAGCCAACAATCTAAATCACAACCTAGAGGAGGAAGTACAATTTGTGGGTGAGTGGAAATCCAGTCAACAAGACAAAATGTTGCCCAGAGAGGATTGAGCTAGTGAAGCTTGCATCTACTAACCAAAACATAAATTTCAAGCAATAAAAACTTAAAACCATAACCACAATAAACCTTCATAGAGCAAATTAGACCCACGTAGTATAAATACCAAATATTTATCTTGCTTGAGAAATTTGTTACAAAGGGTGAGCTATGCATGCCAAAACATCTCATGCATTGTTACTCACTAAAAGAAACGTAGATGGTCATGGCTCAGAGATGCCTTCACTCATCATGGACAAGCTCCTTGACTCCTTTGTCCATCGATCTTCAAGTAGGCTGCACTATTCGATCTCTCATCTATGCAAACTTCCCAAGTTCTCCTTGCCTCCCCCATGCTCATTACAACCTTCAATTTTAATGGGTTTCCTTTAGAAGGCCAACCATCACAATGGTTAGTTTTCACTTCCAATTTTTCCAAAAAAAGACAAAATAAAATAAAAATAAACATTACAGGCCTCTTACAAATTTACAAGAAGGTTTGACAAAGATCTTATTTGAACCATTTGCCTTATTATTTGTTCCTAATTCAAGGTCACACTAAAAATATATTTTCAAAGGAGGAGAGATGTGTAAAAAACTCCAACGCCATATACATTAGATTTTCTATTTATTACATAATCAAAGTAACCAAAAGGGACCGAGATGAATCTATACCTGGGGGCTCAATAATTTTTTGTTTTTTCTTCTCCTTTGATTCGTCAACGCTCAAGTATGCTCCTTTGAAATTGTAAAAATATTATCCTTGTGGGGAGACCCAATTATCTTGAAAAAGAGCTTCCTTTTCAGTGAGCCAAATTGCCCATAAAATAAAAACATAGAGAGATTGTTGAGTCTTATTTACCTTTTGGTCCTTTAGCCAACTTTTGAGGGCCTCTTCAATTGTTGCACCCTCCCAAATCCCTTTCCCACTAGCGATCGATTTAGTCACAAACCGACTTTCTTGGTGAAATTGCATATAATGAAAAGGTGTTTCACTTTCATATTTTTCTTTGCAAGGTGGACAAAAGCCTAAACCCTTCCATGACCTTTTATATAAATTGTTCAAGTAAGAATATTATTATTATTTAATACTAACCTAAAAAGAAATCGATTTGAGTGGTGCCTTGAACTTGCAAATGAAGAACCATTTCCAAGGGTTGTCCTCTTCTGGGGTCATATCCTTGTTCTATACCTAGTTTCCCCTCAATTATGGTTGTTAACTTGCTCTGTGAAATATCTTGCTTGAAAACTCATAAGTCCCTTTCTCTTAATATACTTCCAATAGAATGTTCCTTATTTTATTATTATTATCGATTGGATTTTATTTTTCTCTTTTCTTTTGGAAAGTCTAAATTCTCCCTTTTTATCGTATTGTTGTATAAATATTATTTGGTAGATTTCTCTTAGACCGGGGAGAGGAAAAATGTTTTCTATCATTATTATTTGAGCCTAAATTAATATGGTCAAATTTCATTCTCGACATAAACCCTTTCTACCAACTACACATACACAACATTGTTTTTTGGTATATTATAAAAAAGAATAATTTTAGAGTATATATGGATTTTCGAGAATTACAACTTAGAGATATTTGAAATCATGGAATTCATTCATTTTTAGACTTTCTTATCTAAGCCATATTTACTATGCTAACTCCAATTGATAAATGCATTTGATTTAAAAGCTTTTTATGGAACTAAACCGTGTTTAGTTTAGAGTAATTTTGTGGTATTTTATGCAATGTAATTTTATGCTTGTTTGATGTAGAGCCCCTCTAAATTCATTAATAAAGTGGGGGTTCATAGATTGACTAATGATAACTGATTGCATGGAGTTTTGGTCATTTTTTTCTAATTGAATGGACATTCAATACATTGTAAAAGATTGATTCACATTGACTTATTATTATTATTTTAAAATATAAACAATTAGAATTGTATTAATAAAAATTGTTATGGCTTTGTCGGTATGTAATACATAGTAGAAATTTTCAAAGTCTATTTCTAAGGTTTATTAACCCATATTAAAAATTCATTAGCATATTTTTCCAGATATCCAAGAAAACTACATTCCATAATCCCTTACATGAATATATTCGAACAAATTGTTGGTATAATAATTGACAAAAGCAATACAGGATTATGTTGGATTTCGAGTTTGACTTCTCATCACCATTTGTTGCATTGTTGATGAAGTTTTTTTCTTCTTCCTATTATCGTCCAAACTTCTTTGACAGATGGTGGAGCCACTGCTAATCCTACCATCCCCGTATTTTCTCGATCTGGGGGTTTTGTATTCTTTACTGCCTCGACATCATTAGCCTCATTTTCCCAACTTGTCGATGGATGGGAGCTAGGGAGAACCTAAATTTCTTTACTCAGGTTAATAGAATCCAAATCCTCTAATTTCGAATGAGGAACCAGATTTGGTTTATTCAAAGGAATCTCCTGAGTTGACACACCATTGGATTAGGGTTTTGGATCCAGGGTTGTTGAATAATTTCGACTAGTTTTTATAGTTAGTTGATGATATTCATGGGAACCATCCCATCAGGTTGATGATATTCATGGGAACCATCCCATCAGGTTGATTTACGTTGGTGCTTCCTATCCTTCTTGTTTCCTTTAGGGAAATGCATTGCTATGTGCCTTGTTTCAAAACAAGCCCTACATTGCAGATAAATTATTTCACAATCCAACTTTTGTGTCTATGAGTAGTTTTTGCCAGGTAAAATAATTTCTGTTGGAAACCTCTTACTGAAGTCCATTTCCACATAAATTTGGGCATATGAAGATATATTGTAAAATTCAGTTTCTCTGCTTAAAAAAATAAATCTACTTAAGGTGGAGTTGATGGCATTAAGAGAGGGTTCACCCCAAAAATGCAAGGAAAAATTTGGGAGACGGACCCAAACATGATTTGAAGTAAGAATAGAAGTCAAAGGGTTGAAACAAGGAGTCTAGAGCATCATGCACAAACTCTAGTTTCCCCAAAACCAAGGCCATGAATCAAGAATTAGATCCTTATCTTCCACAAGATCAAACTTGACAATGAAGAAACCCTTTGCACATGGGTGAATGAACAAATATTCCTTAATCAGATGCTTCCAATAATTTGAGATCCAACCATTAAGATCAATCAACTTAGGCCAAAGGACATTAAAATGACATATTAAACCATTTTCCCTAAAATAAATTTCCTCTTCCTTAACATGTGAACCCATGTGAAGAGAAATCGTCGGGGCTTCCTACATCCATGAAAGAACCGTAAGAGTTGCACAGGGGGGCGATTGCAAAAGATGCATGCAACTGAGCGGATCAATGTCTCAAACCATTATTAGAGGCCGACATAGGTCTCGCCACTTCCATGGAGAAGAGCAACAATGACCTAGAGGGTGAGATGAATAAGAGGAATAAGATTGTGGCTAAGGAAAACCCTAGCCACAATGGCCTCGTACAAGAGATTGCACGGGTGATTACAAAGATTCAATTTGACTTTATTATTAATGACTACTTCATTGACTTAATACATTCTATTAAAAATACCTAATAAATGTGCTTTTAAAGTGAGAATATTTACGCCGATAGGTGTACACCTATTGGAAATGGGCACTTTAATGATCTTTTAATTATAAATTTTAATCTTGTGGCTAGCAATGGAAGATATCGACATATTTTTCGTCGTCCTTCCAAATCAACGAATGAAATTTAATGTTCATGACTTCCTAGCATTTTTTAATGCATCCCTTAACCTACTTACTTTTTCACATTTACTTAATCATATTAAGAAATTATTGTCTGTCCATTTGATTGCCACGTTCAGGTGATTAGAAAATTTACTTGACAATAAACATTTACTTCACTATTAACCTTTTATCTTTTGCAGAGTCAGATTTACATTTCAGCCACGTTTGGCCATATCTCCCATACATCTCCCATACAACTACGAACCACAACTGTCATATTGGCTAGGCATTTCAGTTTCTTCATGCGAGTGGCGAGTGGTAATGGAGGATGTCAGGCGTCCTTAAACACAGTGGAAAGTGGAATACCATGTTTGTTGTCTTTATCGACCCACCTCGCCATGACAGTGCATAAACCATGATATCCTAAGTTTTTTATGTATTGGGAGACCAAATGTTTGAATGTTTTAATTTCTGCTATTCCAGTGAAATTGAATATATAAGTTTTGAACCAACACGTTTTTGGCTATATTGTAAATATTTCCTCTAAAAAACCCCAATCATGGTTTACGTACACATTTTTCATGGTTCACACCCTCGAACCTACCACGGACGGAAGGAAGAAATATGTTTCAGTTTTACTGTTTATTGATGACGATAACAAGGTTGTGAAGAGGTATGGTCTTCCTCTGAGAGGTTTGGCTTACAATTATGAAATTATGTATGTATAGGTGAGTTATAAGTGTTGTCTTGTATCCCCTCAACTCCTCTCCCGATTCGCCTCACCTACGAAGATTTGACCGATCATCGACATTCATATGACTATGTCTACTGGTTAGTGTCCTATGTAGTTCTTGGGCAATCATGATGTGGGGGAAGATGGAAAAGGCTACATGTATTTCGCGGGGTAAGATGGCAAAGGATAAATGTATTTCGTATTATTTGTTTTAGTATTCAATTTGTATCTTTTTTTTTGTGAACATGGGATCGATGAAGTTGTCTTCAAATACTGCACAATCCATGCGATTTTGAGAATTGTGTATTCACCCAAAATTTTATTTTAATATTATCAAGCACGGGCTTTTGTTTTTGTTTAAATGTGAGCACCCGTGATTCATGTTCAAATGTATAAATAACACTTCATTTATACAGTTAATTTGGATGGTTTATGGCACATTCATTCATTCAATCTTTTAACAATATTGATCTTACTAAACTCCAACTTCATAGTGAATAATAAAATTTTGATAGTCAACCCTTGCATAGAATAAAAAAGTGTAAGTGTCACTCCACGGTGAATAATAAAAGTTTAATAGTTAATCTCTTCCTACAGTAGTGCGTTGCGCCTATGATAATGGTGAACAATCAAGTGAAAATAGACGACACCAATCTTTTTAATAATAATACGATCTAGCAAGTCAATTTGTCCATGTTCTTCCAACTATAAATTGTTGCATCTATGATTTGCTTAGTTTGTCATTCCACATTTAATAATTTCAAAAAAGATTCGACCAACCTTACCCATGGCAGGGTTAGGGTTTGGAAGTGACAAAAAATAATTATTCTTAATGGTTATTATGGTTAGGGATAGATTAGGATTATGGTTAGGAAGTGACAAAAATAATTATTCCTAATGGTTATTAGGGTCAGGGATAGCTTAGGATTAGGGTTAGCAAATTAAACAATGTCCAATTTAAGTTTTCCATGTAATTTTGAATTCCAGTGGCTCAATACCTCTAACTAATTCTCTAGTTAATTCTCCATGTATTTTAAGAATTAGATTTAAAGACTTTGGATGTATTACTAATCCTAGTATTTTGAACTAACTCTCTAACTAATTCTTACCATGGATATCAACAATAAAAATTTAAAGTCTTTATGAGAATTATATGTATTTTGAAGATCTTAGTTAACATGATAATTTTGAACTCCAATACCTTTAATGTCCAATTTAAATCTTAGATTTAATTTTGAACTCCATCATGATATTTATATACCATACCAAAATTGTAAACTTAAATAAATCTCATAGAGAGATTGAATATAGTAGCACTTGCATTTTGTTAAACATATAGCTCATTGTCATCGTCTATGGGCCTTTATCACCAACAAGTTAAGTGGTTGCACTAGTTTATATGTTTGGCCCATGTTTTGAACTTATATCTTTCTTGTAGAGTGGATATACTAGAATATTATAAGATTGACGACATTGTTGAAACATTAGCAAGCAGTGCCTCGATCCTCGTCCGTTTATTTTTGGTCGTAGATGATAGCTAATCGACAATCGAGAAAAAGAGAGCACATTACCACAGATCGATACCTCTCAACCGGTAATGATGGGATTGGGAAAATTTTGAATCGAGGAGATTCCTGCTGTTGGATATGTGTTTTCAGATAGAAGTCTACTTGCCACATTCTATAAATCTGGTTTTCGTTCACGTTCATCTCACCATCATCATCATTCATTTTCGTTGTCTGAGGGTAGGACAAAAATCATCAGCAAGGATGTCTGAACGTGGAAAGGGCGAGAAGGGTTTGGGGAAGGGAGGAGCTAACAGGGTCATCTCCTGTCCACTCGAAGGGAACATCCGACCGACCACGATTCAAACACACCTAACCCCGACGGACCCAAAGAATTGAACCCACGACCTCATGACAGAGGGCCAACGACTTGGCAATAGGGGATCCAACTAATTGGGCTACCTGATGGGGCTCTCCCTTCAGTTATGGTTGTTAGCTTATTATGTGCAATATCTTGCTTGAAAACTCATAAATCCCTTTCTCTTAGTATACTTTCCAATAGAATGTTCCTTATTTTTTGACATGTTATTGGTTGGATTTTATTTTTCTCTTTTCTTTTGGAAAGTCTAAATCTTCCTCTTTATCGTATCGTATTATTGTATAAATATTAGTTGGTAGATTACTCCTAGATCGAAGAGAGGAAACATTGTTTTCTATCATTTTTGTTTGAGACTAAATTAAATTAATATGGTCAAATTTCATTTTAGATATAAACCCTTTCTACCAACTTCACATACATAACACTGTTTTTTGGTATATAAAAATTATTTAAGAAAATAAAATAAAAAAAAACTATCACATCAACCAAAAATTAGTTTTAGAGTATATATGAATTTTCAAGAATTACAACTTATAGATATTCAAAATCATGGAATTCATTCATGATTTCAAACTTTTTTCTTTTTACTCGTAACAGGGTCACTGACTGTCCACCCGAAGGGAACATCCGACCGACCACGATTCAAATGCGCCTAACCCTAGCGGACTCAGAGAATTGAACCAATGACCTCATGACAGAGGGCCAACAACTTAGCAGCGGGGGATCCAACCGACTAGGCTACCTGACGAGGCTCTCCCTTCGGTTATGGTTGTTAGCTTACTCTGTGCAATATCTTGCTTGTAAACTCATAAAGCCCTTTCTCTTAATATACTTTCCAATAGAATGTTCCTTATTTTTTTACTGGTTATTGATTGGATTTTGTTTTTCTCTTTTATTTTGGAAAGTCTAAATCTTCCTCTTCATCGTATCGTATGTTGTATAAATATTAATTGGTAGATTAGATTGAGGAGAGGAAAAAATTGTTTTCTATCATTATTATTTGAGCCTAAATTAAATTAATATGGTCAAATTCCATTTTAGACATAAACCCTTTCTACCAACTACACATACACAACATTGTTTTTTGATATATTTAAAAAAAATATATATCACATCAACCAAGAAATAAAAATAGTTTTAAAGTATATATGGATTTTCAAAAAATAGTTTTAGAGTATGTATGGATTTTCAAGAATTACAACTTATAGATATTCGAAATCATGGAATTCATTCATTTTTAGACATTCTTAGCTAAGCCATATTTACTATGTTTCACTATGTTTCAAAATACAATTAACTCCAATTGATAAATGCATTTGATTTAAACGCATTTTAGCTTTTTATGGGACTAAACCGTGTTTGATTTAGAGTAATTTCGTGGTATTTTATGCAATGTAATTTTATGCTTGTTTGATGTAGAGCTCGTCTAAATTCATTAATAAAGTGGGGGTTCGTAGATTGACTAATGATAACTGATTTGCATGGAGTTTTGGTCATTTTTACCTAGCTGAATAGGAGACATTCAATACATTATAAAAGATTGATTCACATTTACTTATTATTATTATTTTTTAAATATAAACAGTTAGAATATTTTTTAAATATAAACAGTTAGAACTGTATTAATAAAAGTTGTTATGTCCTTCTGGGTATGGGTATGTAATACATAGTAGAAATTTCTAAAGTTTATTGCCAGGGTTTAGTAGTCCATATTTAAAATTCATTCACTTATTTTTAAAAGTTGTTATGTCCTTCTGGGTATGGGTATGTAATACATAGTAGAAATTTCTAAAGTTTATTGCCAGGGTTTAGTAGTCTATATTTAAAATTCATTCACTTATTTTTCGAGATATTCAAGAAAGCAATGCATTGTTGTGTGCCCTAAGCTCTACATCGCATAGAATTTTTTTCATAATTCAACTTTTGCGTTTAAGAGTAGTTTTTGCAAGTTAATTTTTTTTGTTGGAAACCTTTTACTGAAGTCCATTTATGCACAAATTTGGACATATGAAGATATGTTGTTAAATTCAGTTTTTCTGCTTACAAAATGAAATCTACCTAAGGTGGAGTCGTGGCATTAAGAGAGGGTTCACCCAAAAAATGCAAGGGCAAATTTGAGAGACAGACCTAAACAATAGTTGAAGTAAGAATAACAATCAAGGGTTGAAACAAGGAGTCCAGGGCATCATGCAAAACCTAGAGTTTCCCCAAAACCAAGGCCCTGAATTGAGAATCAAATCCCTGTCTTCCACAAGATCAAACTCGACAATGAAGAAACCCTTTGTACATGGGTGAATGAACAAATCTTCCTTAATTAGAGGCTTCCAATAATTTGAAATCTAGCCATTAAGATCAATCAGCTTAGGCCAAAGGCCATTAAAATCACAGATTAAACTGTTTTCCCTGAAATAAGTTTCCTCTTCCTTAACATGTGCACCCATGTGAAGAGATATCATCGAGGGTTTTTGCATCCCTGAAATAACTATAAGAGTTGCGTAGGGGCACAATTGAGTGGATCAATGGCTCTGGCCATTATTAGAGGTCAACATGGGTCCATCCACTGCCATGGAGAAGAGAAACAATGACTTAGAGGGCGAGATGCAGAAGAGGAGGAAGATTGTGGCTAAGGAAAAACCCTAACCACGATGTACACATGTGTTAATGACTACTTTATTGACTTAATAAATTTTATTAAAAAAACAAAAATATTTTTAAACTAAAATTCAATGAAAATATCTTCCATTTTTAATTCAATATAATGCTCTTTTTTTTCTTCATTTTATCTTTGTTATAAACATATTTCTGTTTTTTTTTTTTTTTTTTCTTCCTTTCCATTTTTTCAATAATTATATCACTAGTTTTATAAACAAACATATTTCTCGACACAAATGCATGAAATAAAATCTTAAAATGCTTTAAACTTATAATACTCTTTTGCGAAATTAATATACTAAAATATCCGAAGATTGATGGAATAAATGTGCTTTTAAAGTGAGAATATTTTATATGTTTGGCCCATCTTTTTGAACTTATATTTCTCTTGAACAGTGAATATATTAGAAAATTAGAAGATGGATGGCATTGTTAAAACGTGAGCAAGCAGTGCTTCGATCCTCGTCGGTTTATTTTTGGCCGTCGATGATAGCTAATCGACGATCGAGAAAAAGAGAGCACAATACCACGGATCGAGACCTCTCAGCCGTTGATGATGGGATTGGGAAACTTTTGAATCCAGGAGATTGCTGCTCTTGGATTTGTGTTTCCGGACAGAAGTCTACTTGCCACATTCTATAAATCTGGTTTTCGCTCACTTTTATCTCACCATCGTCATCATTCATTTTCGTTGTCTGAGGGCAGGAGAAGAATCGTCAGCAAGGATGTCTGGACGTGGAAAGGGAGGGAAGGGTTTGGGGAAGGGCGGAGCCAAGAGGCACAGGAAAGTTCTCAGAGATAACATTCAGGGTATTACCAAACCTGCCATCCGGCGTCTTGCAAGAAGAGGAGGCGTTAAGCGTATCAGTGGGCTCATCTATGAAGAGACCAGAGGCGTCCTCAAGATCTTTTTGGAGAATGTTATCAGAGATGCTGTGACGTACACAGAACACGCGAGGAGAAAGACCGTGACAGCCATGGATGTCGTCTACTCATTGAAGAGGCAGGGCCGAACCCTCTACGGCTTCGGAGGCTGAGAAGTCTCCGTCTGACTATTAATCATATTTCTTATTGCTCATCATGGTGCGTTGACACCAGTCTCCTCTACTTGGGCCAATTATTCCCGAGTACTGTGTTTTGGGCTTATGTAAAATTGTCGACATTGTTAGTAATGGCGATATTTTCATCTGCTGTAACTGAAAATGCTTCCAAGTCAGGGTCTGGAAATTTTGGTCAATAAATGAAAGTTCTCTTTGGTCCTTCAAAATTAGAATGATCTTTTGTGATTTACAACAGTTGGTTGAGTATCAAAAGTTTAATTGAGAAATAAAACAATTTAGGAATAAAAGCTTATAGAAACATGTGGGAGCATATAATTCATTAGTCACTTTATTTTTGGAATTAGGTATTTTTTTATTTTTATTATTAGGTGAAAGGATTGGGTAAAATTGGGATTAATTTTTTTCTCTGAGTTATTTTTTTGGCAGTTTTTTTAGCAACTTATTTTTAAATTTTTGGTCAATCCAGAATTTTGATTGATTTTCTGAGTATTTGAGTTGGTTTAAAATAAGGCAAAACTCTTGGTTAAGATTCTGAAATGCATGGATTTTTGTCCATGTAAAAGTTAAACTACTCTGAAAATTTGGCTTGAATGTAAACTCATTGGAGATTATTTTTTTTCGAAAATTTGGATGTGTATTTATTGTTTTAATGACATTTTGATAAATTTATTAATGTAAATTAATATATTTAATTTAAAACTTTCGTTTAAATTCAAGTTTGTCTCAAATTAACCAATGTTGCAATTCATTGAGTTAATTGCTTGAACTCAATTGTTAATACATTAATTATATTAATGTGAAATGTGAACTTATTAACAG
>JASDQU010790222.1:108033-136650 GCA_032191745.1 Picea mariana | reverse complement strand
CCTGACTCAAGCTCTTTAGACCTTTCCTACAAACCGTGCGATAACAGGCCTCACTACCTCTTATCAAGAGAATGAACCAACATGCTCAAGTCTAGTTTGAAGGTGAAGGGGGATGGTTGGTTGGACCATCTCTCTCATCTCCAATCCATCCCAATGTGATTGATAAAGTGTCACCATGCTTCTGTGTTATGTACATAAGTGATGGTACACTTGAATTGATCTTATCTTCACAGTCTTCCATGAGTCGTTCTAGCTTAGGGTCATATGACCATTCGCCATTTCCAAGTTTGTTGGAGGAGGAATCGACCTTGTTATCACATGATGTGTAGGTTGAGCAAAGCCAACCTCAACTCACAAATGTGTGACAACTCGTGAGCATCTACCCATTGTGTAACACCTCTGCTTCCCCTAGTTTGTAAATATAACTATATCGGCCAAGAGACTATGAAAAACTCGATATGTGAATGTTGACTTGATGAACTTTTGTATGAAAGGTTAATGAATGTATTTTGTGTCGTTAATAAAAAATGAATAAGTGTTGCATGATTGTTGAAGGAGGGTTTTTCCAAGAGAGACCATAGATGCAATGAAAGAGATGGTGAGGGGCACCATGAATGGTTGAGATAAACTCCACCAAACCAGTGTTTCACTAGAGTTAATTACTCGGGACTTAAACAATTTTTTGACCTAGGAATGAATTACCAGTTAGGTTGGTAGGTGGAAAGACCTCCTCAAAAGTTAATGAGGGGATGGGCAGGGTGTCCATTCGTAAGGCTTTTAGACTTGATCACGGACTGGGGAATTTGGGCTGCACACAATCTTGTTGAGGAAGGCAAGAAATGAAAGCATGGTGGGTAGAGAAAGACCTGTGAAGAGTGCAGAGATGAGAGACTGAGCTCTCGGGTTCGAGGAAGATCTATGAAAAAGAGTGTGTTCTGGTCGCAGGAAATAAAGGCTGACTCAAGAGAAGGAGAGTAATCTTTGTTCCTATTTATGACTGAGTTGGGAGAAGAAGAGTAACCTTTGTCTCTATCTATTTCTGTGTCGGGAGAAGAAGAGTAATCTTCGTCTCTATCTATTTCTGTGTCGGGAGAAGGAGAGTAACCTTCGTCTCTAACTTTCGTTAAGTTAGAAGAAAAGATTCAATATCAAAGCATCGTGGTCTAGCTCGGGGGTGGCCAGTGGTAAATCCATTAGGAGTGATTGAACCTATGGTTGGGTGGAAACGAGCACCCCTTTCAATAGTCGCATCACGTCTTCTGATTTTGATAAGTGTTTTCATACTTAGTGTATTGAACTGAAATAATGGACGAATGCATGGGTTTATATATATGTGTATCTATAAACGGTTTTTGTGTGGAATGGTCATGATATGTGTATTCATCCCCTTGTGAACTTATACTTTTGATTGATATTTTGTATGCCCTAGCTTAGCCCTTGAGATTTCTTGGAACATAAGCCTGTAAGATGGCCGAAATAGGGGATATCGTGTCAATCTAAACTTGTTCGTATGAAGAGGATACCTCTTTCAAACTCTTTGTTGTGTGACCGAGATTTCAGGCCCAAGTCCTTAACAATTTCATGATAAAGCTCAGGAAGGATACGGAGGTTCAATCTTGTAAATGAGAGATCTCTTTGTTTGGAAGACGGGCGGACGAGATCTGTTCGGAAGGACCCATATGACCAACACCTAGGAACCTTAGATTAAGCCTTAGGGAACTAAGTCCTCTTGGTTTTAGAGCTTCGAAAGTCTGGGACTTCAGAGTATGGCCGACCTTACTAGCCTTACACTAGCCGAAGGTAATCGAAAGTTTCAGTTACCGACAAGTTGATCGGCAATGAAGGGTTTCCCTAGTAGTTAGGTAAACCTATCTCATCGTCTAAATTAGGATTGAACTCCTCATCGTGAAGCAACCCGAGCCACTGATCGAGAATGTTTGGAGATCCCCTGAGTCGTTGGATCTACAACGAGAAGACTTCAACAAAGTTCTACTTTGAGAGAATAGAGATGCTATAGCATCAAACTCTTCGAATGTCGAAGTTGCGAAGTAAAGGAAAGACGTAGATTTGGGGGAAGATTGTTTGGAGCTTCGCCTACTGTCCGATCATCCAAGAGGAGGGACCCGCACACGGTACTTCAACGAAGTTCTGCTTCGAGAGAATGGAGTGGCAGTGAAGCAAAAACTCCCGAACGCTGGAGCCGTGAAGTGACTAGGATCTTTGATATGGGGATCCTTCGAGTTCTTTCCTAACTGTTTGATCTATGATGAGGTCATCTCAGCATTGACCGCTTTGGAAGAATGGAGTGGCAGTGAAGCCAAAACTCCCGAAGGTGGGAGCTGCGAAGTAACGTAGACCGTGGATCTAAGGATCCTTCAAGACCCCTCTCAGGCGTCGATACACAGGGGATGCATGGCGCTAGATCCTTTAGTCCGGAGACTTGGTACTTAGAGGGAATTGAGGTGTGGTGTTTTGATAAGCTTCGAACCCTGAAGTAACGAGAGTCGTTGATCCAAGGGTTACGTGTACGTACTTTGGCCCCAATATCAGAGGGCATGAAAGATGATCATTCAGGAGTGATGTGGTGCAGTGACATCATCCATGGTAACGTGGATCCAAGTTTGGCGTGCCACGTGTCATCTGGATTCGTGCATATCATATACCCTATAGATCCATTGGAATGTAACATGTGTCTTCTTTGATGAGAACACGTGTCGCCCCTGACCCTTCTATGTGTCAGCCCCTGGTACATGCCCACCTAGCCAAAGTGGTTGGTGAAGTAACCAAAACTCCGGGACTTCGGGACTTCGGACTCCGGAGGAATTGGAGTATAGTATTGTAGAGAGTCCAAAAGGGCGAAGTGTCAGAATCCATCCTAGTCGTGGACGTCGGGAGACCCTTGGCACTAGATCCTGTACTCTGGAGGATTTGAATCTTGGTGTTTCGAAAATCCCCGAAGCTCCGAAATAGGCGCTTGTTGTCTTGGCTTCTAGTCATAGCCCACATTCGTATGCAATTATAGCCGGAGAGAAGAGGCTAGGTCGAGAATTCAAATTGGAAGGCCGAACGTTGAATTCCCCCTTTAGCCTGTGATTTAGTCGAGGATCAAGTCTAGTTGTTGGACTGGTTGGTGGATGGATTTCCACCATAGATTTGGGAACGCTGGAAGCTTCGAGATATCAGAGAACTCGGGGAGAAGCATATTGAGTTGGATCCACGTGGCCCCGACCAATGAACACCCAAGGAACTTGGAAGAGGTATATCTGTTAGCGCTGAGCTTGGTTTTGAGCATGGAGACTGTGGTTGGAAAGCTATGGACGAGCATAATGGGATAGAGACCTCGAATGGAGGATTTTATTACTTAAGAATAACGAAATTTTGACACCCCACCATGGGTGTGTTACAAATTGGTATCAGAGCATGGTTACAACACTTAGCCTGCTTTGGCTCAAGGACGAGTTGCATAAAAACCATATTTAAAGTACTTTTAAGGGTGACACCTTGTCTTACCTCTTTCCTAAAGAGTTTGGTTAAACTTTTACTAAAGGAAAGAATGAAACTTTCTACTGTGTGTGTATTTAAGAAATATGAACTGTGTCTTGCTCGTAAACTAATATAATGTTGGCAAACAGTAAGTGTTTTGTCAGCACTCAAGCAATCAGTAAATCGTGGGAAACTCCAAGTATAAAGGATGGTGACATGTCATGAAATGGGGGATGGCTCCCACAATAGAGACGAAGAATCTAATGAAATAAGTGTGGTGGAAATCCCCCCTGATCTGGATGAAACTGTAAGGAGCCTCATGGTCGAATTACAAAGTTGAAAGGCCGACAACGAGAGATTGATAAACGAGCAAGAAAAACAAACGGAAATTAATGCAGTCTTGTTGCAGAGCTTATTCGACATACAGAGAAAACTACAACATGGACCCACAACCAGTCATGTGGACCGACGATGTACGAAGAGGAGTCAAAGTCCACCTGAAATACGAAAATGTAGTCCCATAAATGGCCACACTGGGAGAAGTACCTCGAGGAAGGCCCAACCTGGAGGCAGGGGACACTCATCGAGAGAGTCCTCTGGAAAGGAAACTGACAACTCTGAGGGATCTTATAGTAGCAAAACTAGTTCACATTCTCAAAAGAAAGGAAAGAAGCGAAAGCATTTTAAAGATCATGACCCTGAAGAATTCAAGAAAGCCATACCACCATCTTTCAATGGAGAGATTGAGAAAGGGGAAGATGCATAAGTTTGACTGTTTAGTTTATAGAAGTACTTCAGAGTCCATGACTACTTTGAAAACTTGAAGGCTCGAATAGCCATCTTCAACCTCAATGGAAGGGCTTCCATTTGGTGGGAAGACCTTAGGAATGTGAAAGGAATCCATTAGAAGATCTTATCATGGAAACAATTTAAGAAACACTTCAAGAAGAAGAGTAGTTCAGGATTCAAGGAGAAGGGGTTTAAATCCTCAAGATTTAAGAAATATGGGAAGGAATCTAGGATAAGCCTTCCTACTAGAAGTGTGAATCAACAAAATCTTTCCTCCCAGAGTGGAAATAAACCTTTTGAAGCAATTTCAAGAAAGATTGATAACCCGAAGATAAAACCCTTGAAATGTTGGGGTTGTGGAGAAGGACATCTGCTGAGGAGTTGTCCATGAGGACAACATGATAGTAAGAGGGTCTACAACATCCAATAAGCTACCACAGTCAATGATGTGTCTAGGAGCATGCCACGAATTTATGTAGCCTTGGATAATAAACAAGCCGACCACCAAGCCTCAGAGGTGGAGATGGAAGGTATGATCGCCAACCGCCTAGTTTCTATTTTAATTGACCTTGGTTCTAATTTGAGTTATTTGACCCCTCAAACTGATTGATAAGTGTAAACTACAACCAGTTAGACATGTTAAACCATGGTTAGTACAACTAGCCACTGGAACCAAAAGGAAAGTAGCAGAGGTCATACCAGCTTGCCAATTCATTATGGATGGATTTCCCACCCAAGCGACCCTTAACATACTTCCCCTAGGGTCTTATGACATGTTGATTGGTATGGACTGGTTATCTTCTTATAAAACTAAGTTGGACTATTACTATAAAAATTTAGAATGTGTAAATGAAGAAGGGAGAAAAATAACCCTCCAAGGGATAAAGAACCCTGTCTCAGTGAGGCGAATATCAACCCTTCAAATGAAAAAGTATTGCAGAAAGGGATGCCCCTATATGCAATACAGGTGTTGGAATTTGTTGAGGATGACAAAACAAACCTAGAGGACCACCCCATATTAAGAGAGTATAAAAACGTGTTTCCAGAAGAGGTACCAGGTCTACCTCTGAGAAGAGACATTGATTTCTCGATAGAACTTGCACCAGGAGCAGTGCCAGTGTCTAGAACGCCCTATAGGATGAGTACACCAAAGCTAATTGAGATCAAGCTACAACTAAAAGAGATGATGAACAAATGCTACATCCGACCCAGTGTGTCTCCATAGGGAGCACCAACCTTGTTTGTGAAAAAGAAAAATAACACACTCTGATTGTGCATAGACTATAGACAACAATAAAGAACAAGTATCCCTTACCAAAAATTGATGACTTGTTCGATCAATTAGGGGGTGCTTCCATTTTCTCAAAGATTGACTTAAGGTTTATATACCATCAAGTCCGAATCAAGGACAAATATATCCAAAAAACAACCTTCAGGACAAGGTACGATCACTATGAATTTGTGGTGGTGCCATTTGGATTAACCAATGCCCCTGCCACTTTTATGTGCTTGTTGAATAATATACCTAGCAAATTCCTAGACAGATTTGTATTGGTTTTCATTGATGATATCCTAATCTACTCCAAGAACATAGAGGAGCATGAAGAACATCTTAAATTAATGCTACAAGTACTAAAAGAGCATCAACTCTACGCTAAGTTTAACAAGTGTGACTTTTTCCAGAAGCAAGTCCATTACTTAGGCCATGTCATTTCCGAAGAAGGAGTGGAAATAGACCCTGACAAGATCATATCTATCATGGAATGGCCTACCCCAAAGGATGTATATGATATCATGTCCTTTATGGGCTTAACAGGATACTGTAGGAGGTTCATAAAAGGATTTTCCAAGATTCGTTGTCCAATCACTTCCCTTCAGAAAAAGGGGGTTAAGTTCACTTGAACATCAGAATGTGAAGAAATATTTTAGGAACTGAAATACTTTCTAACCCATGCATCTATGCTGAAGATTGCAGACCCTAATATTGACTTCCTCGTGTGTACAGATGACTATAAGGAAGGACTCGGAGGAGTCCCAATGCAAAAAGGGCGTGTAATTTGCTACGAATCCAGAAAATTAAATGAGCATGAAATCAATTATGTGACCTGTGATTTAGAGTTGGCGGCCATATTGCGTTCTTTAAAAATGTGGAGGCATTACCTCCTAGGTAGGAGATTTGTACTTATAACAGATCATTGTGGGTTGAGGCACTTGTTCGATCAACCAAAGCTCAATGCTAGACAAGCTAGGTGGATGGCTCTCCTTAGTGAGTTTGATATCGAAATCAAACATATCAAAGGAAAATAAAATAGGGTGGTTGATGCCCTTAGCAGAAGTGTGAAAATGATTCACCTGGCAGCGGTAAGCACCTGTGAAACGGATTTCAGGGAAGGAGTCGAGAATGCACAAGAAACAAATGCATTCTTCAAGACCATGACATCATACCTAAAGCAAGAGTCCACAGGGCTAAAGTATGAATGGTATCAGATGCTGGATGAAGGCATGATGACCTACATAAACATAAACATGATTACCTACATAAACATATTGACTTGAAGAGGTTCATAATGGAGGAACTACACAAGATACCATATACTGGTCACCCAGGTTATCAGAAAATAATCACGGCCACTAGAAAACAACTCTATTGGCCTGGATTGAAAAAGGACATAGTTGGCTATCTAGCTAAGTGTCTAGAATGCCACCAAGTTAAGGCAAAACACCGGCACCCAGTGGGGTGGTTACAACCCTTACCAATTCCAGAATGGAAATGGGAAACCATCTCCATGGATTTCATCACCAGATTACCAAAATCAACCAAGAAGAACGATGCCATCATGGTAGTAGTAGACAAATTGAGCAAGTCTTCTCACTTTGTTCTTGTTAAGTCAACATGCAAGGCAATAGATATTGCCAACATTGTCATGAAGGAGGTATTCAGACTGCATGGCATGCCTAGAGAGATTGTATCTAACATAGACACAAAATTTACTTCAAGCTTTTGGAAGTATGTAATGGTTGGTTTTGAGACTAAATTGTTGTTTAGCATCGCCTATCACCCTCAAACCGATGCACAAACAGAAAGAGTAAACCAAGTATTAGAAGACATGTTAAGGATGCATGTAATCCATCAGCCTAAGAAGTGGGAATACTACCTGCCATTGGTAGAATTTTCCTACAACAACGATTATCAAGACTCATTGAAGATGAGCCCTTTTGAAGCCCTCTATGGTAGACAATGCAAGATTCCAATCGGTTGGAGTAATCCAGTGGATAGAATTACAATCGGACCCGACATGCTCAAAGAAATGGAACAACAAGTGATTCAGATTAAGAAAAATCTGAAAACTTTTCAGGATAGACAGAAGAGTTACGCTGACAGAAAGAGAACTCCCAAAGAGTTCAAGACATGAGACCATGTCTATCTCAGAGTTACGCCCATGAAGAGTTCCTTTACAATGGGAGCTTGTGCCAAGCTGACACCTCGGTATTGTGGACCCTTTGAAATATTAGATAGAGTGGGACCTGTAGCCTATAGGCTAGCACTCCCTTCCACAATGAAGGCACATAATGTTTTCCATGTTTCCTTATTGAAGAAATATGTACGTGATTCTAATCATATAATTGACTGGTCTGTGATTCAGGTGGATCCGGAGGGAGAATTCCTGCCAGAACCTCAATGCATACTAGACAGGAAGGAAACCTCATTTAGGAACAGAACCATTGCACAGGTCAAGGTGCAATGGAAACACTTTGGCCCAGATGAGGCGACGTGGGAAATGGAGGATGCCATGAAACAAGCATATCCATTTTTATTTACTTATGTATATACATAGCACATTGTTAAATAGAACATCAAGGACGATATTCCTTTAAGGGGGAGGGAATTGTAACACCCCTATTTTCCCCAGTTTGTAAATATAACTATATCGGTCAAGAGACTATGACAAACTTGATATGTGTGAATGTTGAATTGATGAACCTTTCTATGAAAGTTCAATGAATGTATTTTGTGTCATTAATAGAAAATGGATAAGTGGTGCATGACTGTTGAAGGAGGGGTTTTCCAAGAGAGACCACGAATGCTATGAAAGAGATGGTGAGGGGAACCAGGAATGGTTGAGATAAACCCCACCAAACGAGTACTTTGTTGAATTTAATTCCTGAGGACCAGAATGGTCCTCTAACCTAGGAATGAATTACCATTCATGTTGGTAGGTCGAAAGACCTCCTCAAGAGTTAATGAGGGGATGGGCAGGGCGCCCATCCGTAAGGCTTTCAGACCTGACCACGGACCGGGGAATTCAGGCCACACACAATCTTGCTGAGGAAGGAAAGAAAGGAAGGCGTGGTGGGCAGAGAAAGACCTGCGAAGAGTGAAAAGATGAGAGACTGAGATCTCGGGTTCGAGGATGAAATGTGAAAAAGAGTGTGTTCTAGTCGCAAGAAATAGAGACTGACTCGGAAGAAGGAGAGTAACATTCGTCCCTATCTATGACTGAGTCGGGAGAAGGAGAGTAACCTTCATCCCTATCTATTTATGTGCTGGGAGAAGGAGAGTAACCTTCGTCCCTAAATTTCGTTGAGCTAGAAGAAAAGATTCAATCTCAAAGCATCGTGGTCTAGCTTGGGGGTGGCCAGTGGTAAATCCGTTAGAAGTGACTAAGACTATAGTTGGGTGGAAACGAACACCCCTTTCAGCAGTCGCATCACGTATTCTAATTTTGATAAATGTTTTCATACTTTGTGTATTGAACTGAAATAATGGATGAATGCATGGGTTTATGTAAATGTGTATCTATAAATGGTTTCTCTGTGGAATGGTCATGATATGCGTATGTATTTATCCCCTTGTGAACTTATGCTTCTGATTGATAGTCTGTCTTCCCCAGCTTAGCCCTTGAGGGTTCTTGGGACATAAGCTTGTAAGACGACTGAAATAGGGGATATCGTGTCAATTTGAACATGTCCATCTGAATATGATACCTCTTTTAGACTCCTTGCAGTGTGACCGGGATTTCATGCCCAAGTCCTTAACCATTTCATGATAAAGCTCAGGAAGGATAGCGAGGTTCAAGCCTGGAAAGGGGAAATATCTTCGTTTGGAAGACGAGTGAACGAGATCTGTTCGGAAGGACCCATAAGACCAACACCTCAGAACCTTTGGCTAAGCCTGAGGGAGCTAAGTCCTTCTGGCTTCGAAGCTCTAGAATTCTGGGACTTCAGAGTATGGCCAACCTTACCAGCGTTATACTGGCCGAAGGTAACCGAGAGATTCGGTTACCGAAAAGTTGACCGGCAATGAAGGGTTTCCCTAGTGGTTAGGTGAACCTATCTCACCGTGTAAACCAGGATCCAACTCCCCATCGCGAAGTAGCGCGAGCCACCGATTGAGAATGTTCGGAGGTCCATTCAGCCGTTGGATCTACAATGAGAAGACTTCGACGAAGTTCTACTTCGAGAGAATAGAGATGCTATAGCATCAGACTCCCCGAACATCGAAGTTGTGAAGTAAAGGAAAGCCGTAGATTTGGGGAAGATCGTTTGGAGCCCTGCCTACCGTCCGATTATCCAGGAGGAGGGACCCGCAAATGGTACTTCAACGAAGTAATGCTTCGGGAGAATGGAGTGGCAGTGAAGCCAAAACTCCCAAAGCCCGGAGCCGCGAAGTGACCAGGACCATTGATCTAGGGATCCTTCGGGTTATTTCCTAGCCATCTGATCTATGATGAGGTCGGCCCGACGTTGACCTCTTCGGGAAAATGGAGTGGCAGTGAAGCCAAAACTCTCGAAGGCCGGAGTTGCGAAGTAACGTAGACCATTGATCTAAGGATCCTTCAGAACCCCTCTCAGACGTCGATACACGAGGGACATGTGGCACTAGATCCTTTAGTCCGGAGACTTGGTACTCCAGGGAAATTGAGGCGTGGTGTTTCGATAAGCTCCGAAGCTCAAAGTAACGACAACCGTTGATCCAAGGGTTACGTGTACATATCTTGGCCGCGAGATCGGAGGGCATGAAAGATGATTAGTCCGAAGTGACGTGGCACAGTGACATCATCCAAGGTGACATGGACCCAAGTTTGATGTGCCATGTGTCACCTAGATTCATGTGTATCACATACCCTATAGACACATTGGAACGTGACACATGTCATCCCTGATGAGGGCATGTGTCTCCCCTGACCCTTCTACTTGTCAGCCCCTGGTACGTGCCCACCTAGACAAAGTGGTTGGTGAAGTGATCGGAACTCCGGGTGTCCGAGACTTCAAACTCCGGAGGAATTGGGGTATAGTATTGTAGAGAGTCCAAAAGGGCAAAGTTTTAGAGTCCATTATATCCGTTGACGCTGGGAGACACTTGGCACCAGATCCTGTACTCCGGAGGAGATCCACTCCAGAGGATTTGAAGCTTGGTGCTTCGAGAATCACTAAAGCTCTGAAGCACCGAAATAGGCGCCTGTTGTCTTGGCGTCTGGTCATAGGCTGTAGTCATATGCGATTGTAGTTGGAGAGAAGAGGTTAGGCCGAGAATTCGAATCAGAAGGATGAATGCCAAATTCCCCCTTTATCTTGTGAGTTAGTCGAGGATCAAGTCTAGTCGTTGGACTAGTTGGTGGATGGATTTCCGCCATAGATTTGGGAACGTTGGAAGCTCTGGGATATCGAAGAACTCGGGGAGAATCATATTGAGTAGGATCCACATGGAAGCCCCGTTGCCCCGACCAATGAACACCCGAGGAACTTGGGAGAGGTATATCTGTTATCTTTGAGCTCGGTTTTGAGCATGAAGACCGTGGCTGGAAAGCTTTGGATAGGCAGAATGGGATAGAGACCCCGAATGGAGGATTTGATTACTTAAGAAGAACGAAAATTTCAACGCCCCACCATGGGTGTGTTACACACTCTCACCTTAGATAAACACTCCCCTCTTTTAGTGATGAATCAATTCACCAAAAGGGAGGAGTCTTGGGTGACCCTAGGGGGAATGAGGGGGGAAAATAAGAGGTGGAAAGGAAAACCCCTATAGGTCACAGTATGACAGTGCTTAGGGCTCAAAAAATATGACTTGGGAAGGTAAGAGAGGTAAGTCTGATCAATACCTGCAAAAAAATTGTTAGTGCAACAATCCCAAAATCAAATAACATGAAATAAAACCCAAAAACACTATAGGATCAACAAGATAAGCTTGTCGTCCTAGAATTGTTGCGGACTGTAATTAATACCAACAATGATGAAACGTAACAATTGCAATATTTCATCGTCAAAATCATCAAGTAATGGTTTGAAATAAAATCCCTTGATTAGTAGATAACATTCCAATATTTAAACAACAATTTTGACGGTTGAAAGGGTTGTAAACCAAGTGTTATCATCAATAAACATGTCGTTGTAGCAAACTTTTCCTATAGAAACAATTTCTAACCACATAAATTAACACATAAACACACCAATATATAACTCTTTCAAAGCAGATCAATTTCAAGTATTCACAAGCAATTTTATGCGATAAGAAAAGTGAGTAAAATGAACTTTAAGAGGATGTTTGCTGCAACCCTAATGGTTGTCACATTTAATTAAGTACAACAGCTAGAGAATGCCCATAAATCAAGACGCCTTAGCATAGAAATATAGCTTGAAGTGAGCACAATTCATCCCTAAAATTAGAGATTACAAAAGTGTAATTTTCACGTATTCCAATGGAACAATTTACGTTCTCCAATGCAATTAAAAAAATTTATCCTTAGAAATCTAGTTATGCAGACTCATGGAACGCTTTTCAGGAGAAAACAAATGCAACTAAGGGAGACGAGATTTTGAAATACCCGTATGGATTCAGAGGGGGGGGGGGTGCAAACCCCCTCATACAACAATGTGGTAGTGAACGAGACATCAGGAGCCAGGAGCAAGCAACCATCCTTTGAGCCACTGCCTCATCTTAGGGAACATATCTTGCAGGATGGACAACGATTCAATAAGGCCATAGAGGTGGAAGCAGATACATCTCATCCAAAAGTGACTCGATTATGGGAACTGGGAAAATGTATCCCACGAGCTCCTAATGCTGCAAGGTATGTGATCAATTCAACAAGGATGGGAGAGAACACCTAGTTTATGAAAGATCACGCATTGATAGGAAATTTTTTGGGACTGTGGCCTTCTGAATTAGATCTCACGTGCTGGATAAAAACATGGTGGAACCCCAGGGGTCACTATGACCTCCAACTAAGTTTGAAGGGATTCTTCATGATTATCTTCTTCAATCTTGAGGCCAAGGATCGAATCTTCGAAAATGGTCTATATTTTTTTAACTCTGCTGGGTTATATCGCAGATTCTGGACATATCGTTTTATCCTGGAAAAAGAGGATTTCTCCTTTTCCCCGGTCTAGATCCATCTATACTCTCCTGTAGGAATTTTGGCTGGAAGAAATCTTCATGTGCATATAAAATACCCTAGGAAGATATGTTAAATCCTCAGAAGCAACACGACAACGATGATACAGCTCGTACGTCTAGATGTTTGTGTATATGAATGTCTCCAAAGCTTTGCATGGATCCTTAACCCTCGAATACCAATATGAGGAATGGGTCCAGAGCATTGATTATGAGGACATACCCTTCCGCTGCAAGAAATGTAATGAGCACATAAACTTATTCAAAGACTGTCCCTTAAATGTAATGAGCACAAACACTTTTAAGAAAGTGTCACCCACTGAGACAAAGGCCCAAAAACCTAGGCAATCTTGACGAACTTCGTTAACAACTTTTTTGTTATGATTTGTTGTTCTTTGTGCTTACATTCTCATATGCATTTCTTATTATGGCTGCTATGATATCTCATTAATTTCTTCTTCTTTCATCAATTCCTAATTGGTTAATGAACTCATGCTTTAAAACTTAACCAAGTCTTTAAAAGATCATTTCGGATCAAGTGGTATCACAACAGGTTGACGGTTGGTTTTTGAGTTTGCATGATTACCAGGGAAAAGCTTAATTGTGGTGAAGGCAAGCTTGTAGAAGGGGATCCAGAGATTGGATCAAGAAAGATGACTTCTCAAAGTGAGGAGATGGCATCGAAAGAAGGCATGTCTTAGAATGAGATCGAGTTGCAAAAGACTTTATTCTCCATGTCTGAGATGGTAAATGTCTTATATGAGGATTACTTGGAACGGAAGAGGCCTTTCCAAGGGGAATCTTCTAAACAAGACACAAGTGAAGAAGGAGAGGATCCTCTTAAACTTCCTCTTTCACCTACTTCTTCTCCATCAACTTCTTCTTCTTCAGGTACAAGTTCCAAATCCACCTCAAGAAAACATTCCCATAAACATAAACATGATATTCCTTTACTTAAGCTTGATGTGAAATTTGAATTGCCCATGTATGATGGTGAAGACAATGCTGAGAGGCTTGATAACTGGGTGAGACATATGGAAGTTTATTGTTGTGTGCAACAAATCAAGGACGAGGCAACTCAAATCAAGTTGGCATCACTTCATCTTGCAGGCACAACACTCATTTGGTGGAAGAGTAAGTTGCAAAACGGCACGCAACAAGTTGGTGATGTATTTCCATCATGGCAAGATTTTGTTTTTGCACTTGGAAAGCAATTTTATCCTTTGGGTTATAAAGAGAATGATTTAATTGAATGGCAAGGTCTTAAACTAAGAAAGGGACAAACAATGCAAGAATACATAGATGAATTTAATAAGATGGCATTAATGTTGAATATTCCATTACATACCCAAGAAACTCTTATGGAGTATATAGGAGGTTTACCTGGACATATTCGTAACGCTATATTTATGTTTGGACCTACTAATCTTGATGAGGTTTATGTTCAAGCAACATACATTGAAGCAGGGAAAACAAGAGTTGGAGTATCAGGGGAATCGTCTTCAAGGAAAGAGGACAAAAGGAAGGGGAATGGACAGAAAGAAAATTCAACGACAAGAGGGGAAGAGAAGGTCTCTTGCAAAAATTGCAAGAAAGAAGGGCATGATGATGACCATTGCTGGAAATTGCATCCCGATAAAAGATCGAAGTGGTTCAAAGAAAGGAAAGAGAGGCAAACAATTGCAGGAGCAACATGACCAACAAACTTGGGATATGATTCAGGTGATGAGACTAAGATCACAACAGCTGGTTTGACAAGTAAAATTGGTGATGGATATGATTCTAGATGCAAGTTGTTTCACATAAGGGTGATAATGAAACACACTAAGATCGATACATTGATAGATAGTGGATCTCAATATAACTTGATTTCAGAGTAAGTGGTTAAACAATTGGGATTAAACACTAAGAAGCATCATAAACCTTACTCACTTAAATGGATAAACAACAATCATAAATTGCACATAACAAAGCAATGCACTTTAAAGTTTGCAATTTCATCAAAGTTTGTGGATGAGGTAACATGTGATGTGTTGCCACTTAATGAATGTGGAATGGTCTTAGGCAGCCCTTATTTGTATGATCACAAAACAATATTCTACAGGGAACATAATCAATATTACTTAATCAAAGAAGGCAATGAATATGTTGTACATGCTCATCACTTAAAAGCAAATCAATCTCTACAAACAATTGAACAATTAAGGAAGGCACCTTATGTAAGCAACACACCTATAATTGTGCAAAGTCAAGCAATTGATATTAAGCATGAACATGAGATGGTTGTAAAATAGAAGTTCAATCATACTTTGCTTCAAGACAAGCTAATGTCGTGCAAGTACTTCAAACATATTAGCTCATTTGCAGTCATATTTCTAATGTTATCACTGCTAATGTTTTCAACATGGATGGTAGTGGCTTCGGTAAGATGTGAAAGAGTACAAGTGGCTAACAATATGCTATCTTTTGTCATGGTTTTTTTGCAATTGATCTTGATGAGACAGGTGCACAGGACAGAGTTTAAAGACAAAGGACAAGTGGGGTGGCCTATCTCGTACTTGATGATTAGTTAATACTCTTTTGGAGGACCAAAAGGTCTTATTGGGGAGGCATGATCCAAAATGGATCCAGGAAGGCCTAAAAATCAAATTTATTGGAATCGGACGAAACCAGGGACATTGCGTCCATCTCCTCACACTGATTTCGACCATATAAGTTTTTTCACAAATGGACGTTTTATGCGAAAGTTATTGCATTCTGATCGATTTCCCAAACATGCAAACAAAAAGTCAACTGGTCAAAGTCAACAAGTTGTACTGCTGACGTCAACAGTACGACATGTGACGTCAGCATGATGTCATGATGATGATGTGGAATGACCAGGAGGTGACACGTGTCACTCAAATTTGGCATTTTCGGGGTGAATTGGCACCTATACAGATTTGACACATGGCAGTTCGTACATGACGTGGCCCAATGGTAGGCTAACACGTGGCAGTACAAATGACAACTAGGCTATACAAATGATGACGTAGCAGGGTGATTGTGCAGTACAGATGATGATGTGGCATGAAACGTGGTTTACGATAGGTGACGTGGCAGGTGAATTGGCAGGTGACGTACGAAATCTGATGTGGAAGCTAACTGGGATGTATGGCGATGATGTGGCATGCTGACTGTACGCTGACTGTGTTGGTGATTGTGTGGTACAGTCCAATCACATGCTGACATGTGGCCCAATCAGAGGGCACCATGTGGCACCCGAGATTTTTCCAATGTCGGCTAGTTCAAAAAACAATTGTTATGGCTTCTGGGGGCTTCGAACCTTCGACTTTCATGGGCGCAATGACTTCATGGAAGGGGGCAGACCGATCGGGCTACCTGGCAGGACTTAACCGAAACCCACCGAATTATTATTTATGTTGGTAGGTGACATGTGTTAAGGAATAAGCCTCGGTCGATGGGGGCCATCCCCGACCGACTAGGGGCTACATACTCGGAGCTACAACAAAATGTGGAGCGCGTGGGAGGTGAGGGTTTGGCCATATGGGCCATAGCCATGAGACCAGGAGCCAAGACCAGAGAGGCTAGCACGCCAATTACCAGCCTGAGTCCACATGGCAGAGCACACATGACCAGGAGCCCGAGAATAGGGGGTTGTGCCCTGAATTTTCCCAATTCGTGTGTTTTTCACCTTATATTATGTATTTTTGGGTTATTTCAGCTGTTTTTAATGGATTTTTCCCAATATTGGGAGATCTGGAGCCCAATTTGAGGCCAGATCTTGGGAGGAAGTTGGGAGGCTGATGCCCACTTCAAATCTATATAAACTAGGGGTTCTTGGAAGCATTAGAGAGGTTCATAACTAGAGAAATGTTGAGGAATTTGACAGCTAAAGCCATTTTTATGCAGGGAGGCCATTGAGGAGGGGAACTTTGCGGGCCAATTTTGGGAGCTACACTCAACCATTTTCAATGCCGTCAACTGTGTTGGATTCTTGAGGTCGAGAAGAACACAACCATACCAGTTTGTAATCCATTTGACACTTTTCTAATGTACTTTTTAAGCATTGAAGAGAAATAAGATAGCCTCACCCACTGAGACAAAGGCCCGGAGACGTAGGCAATCTTGCCGAACTCTGTTAACAACTTTGTTGTTATGGTTTGTTGTTCTTTGTGCTTACATTCTGATCTAAATTTATTATTATGGATGATATGATATCTTATTAATTTCTTCTTCTTTCATCAATTCCTAATTGGTTAATGAACTCATGCTTTAAAACTTAACCAAGTCTTTAAAAGATCATTTCGGATCAGTGGAACAAGACACTCTACTCTTATTGTGGTAAGAGTGGCAATGCTTAGTGGATGGATTTAGTCATCTATCAATGGAGAAAAATGCCAAGGAGATGAATTAAGTTGACTAGTAGTGAAATAAATGTTTTATGGATGGATTTTATTGCTCAAGAACGGAGAAAAACGCCTAGGGGATGAATTATGTTAACCAATAGTGAAGGAAATGCTCTATGGATGAATTTAGTTGCTCAATAATGGAGAAACATGCTTAGACAACATTAGAACATTGAGTATGGTCTATGTACGACCTATGGGAAAAAGGAAAAATTCCTAGGAAGTATGCAAATGATGTGTATGGCTTGTGGGCAAAGAGCAAACCAACCAATAATCTAAATCACAACCCAGAGGAGGTGTTGGAATTTGTGTAGTAAAACATAACAGTAATATCTTTTAAAATTTAATGAGTAAAACAACTAGATCTAGAGTTTAGACAACAATCTCTACTACTTGTGCAGATCTAAGAGATCTAAAGAGTAAGACTATAACACAGATCTGAATCAAATACAAATCTAAACTCAACTTAGATAAAGACATACAGATCTAAACTCAAAATAGATAGAGACATACAGATCTAAACTCAAAACCAATCTGATCATTAAACCATCAATCAAACTGTAGAAACAGAGAGGTAAACTTAATTTATCGTTTAGATCTAATAAMTRTTRATGCTGGAASATAGATCTAGATAGATCAATCATCAGACTRTATAGAACTCAAAACAATATACCARATCTGAAAATGGTGGATAGATARCATACCTTGTTCTGATCCTTRCCTCTGAAGAAGTCACAGCCAACAAGAAGGATGTAGAACCTTTTGAATTATGCTCAGACAAAGGTTCAGTTCAGAGATCCACCTCATAGGTGGGATCCCTTTGCCAATAGATGAAGAAACTTTCTTGCCACCAAAGGTATAGGGCCACAAAGACCTCACACTGTCAAACCCTCACTCTAACAGTATGTGAATGCATGCAAACCCTCACACATAATTTTTATGGACAAAAACCCCTTACACAGGAAAGCCAATAGCCAAAGAAAGAGTCATAGTCCGGACACAAGAATAAACACCCCACAGTAGAAATGAAGGATGGCACCCACTGTCATATCCCAGCAGTCATTTGGAGAGGGGTTGTACCACAGTCATCTTACACAGAAGTCACAAGGAGAGGCCACACCACTATCAACCCTCACAACTGTTATGAGAAAATTCTGCACCACTGTCAGCCCACATAGTAGTCACAAGGAGAAACTGCACCACTGTCAACCCTTACAACAATTAAGAGGTCCGCACCTTACAAGCTCATCACAATAGGAAGAGGGGCCACACCCTAAGGGTCACCATAGCAAGAGAAAAAGGGGACCACACCCTAAGTGCTCAACACAACAAAAGTAAGAGGTGTTGCACTCTAGTCACACCACAACAGAACAGGGGAGAAGAGGCCGCACCCATCACACACTAGACTAGAAGGAAGGCGGCTCCAAAAACCCTCACTTAATAAACCCTGCAACAGACTTGAAGGAGGCCACTACTACAATGGACATCAACARCAAARGGAGGCCGCAGCCTTACAATAGACATCACCAGCAAAGGGAGGCCRCARCCTTACAAAYCCTGCARCAGACTTAAAGGAGGHTRCACCAAATACATCAACARAAGAAGAGGYYGCARCTACAAGAGGATCCATTCACATCAAAACAAAGAATGAGATCTAGTGTATTAGAATGAGAGGGGTAGGGGTTTCTTTTATAGTTTTAGGTTAGGGCAAGGGTAGGGTAAGGGATTAAAGGTAAGGTTAAGTTAAAATAAATTAAATTAAAATAACATGTTTAAATTAAATTTAAACATGTTGTAATTAACATTTTAAATTTATTTTACTTTAAACCTTGACCAAAAGCAACAAAAACCCCAAACCAACACATGCAAGGGTAAGAGAGGGTTAGCTAGGTGGAAATACTCATTTCTTCATTTAACATGGTGAACCTATTACTTTATCATCACTACATATGGGACTTATCCCTCGTGTGGTTGTGTCCTTCTTCAAGGAAGGTCATGTACCATCAAAATACTTGATAGAGGATCAAGTAGCCCCAGAACTTTTTCTGGGGTCTTATCCGCCAAGGTCAGAGACCAAGGATCAACCCATGCCGTATGCATGGGTACCCTGGACAATTCCAGGGGCCTTAAGCTCATCTAGGGACTTTAACTGCTTGGTCCTAGACCAAGAACCCCAGTCGTATACCGAGGGCCCTCTCAGGGGTCTTTACTGCTTGGTTCTTCACCAAGAACCCCATTCGTATATTGGGGGCCCTCTCAGGGGTCTTTACTGCTTGGTTCTTCACCAAGAACCCCAGTCATATACTGGGGGCCCTCTCAGGGGTATTTACTACTTGGTTCCTCACCAAGAACCCCAGTTGTATACTGGGGGCCCTCACAAGGGTCTTTTCCACCATGGTACAAGACCATGGATCAACCCATGCGTCAAACATGGGTACCCTGGACATTTCCAGGGGCCCTAGACATATCTAGGGGCTTTAGCTACTTAGTCTAGAACTAAGAACCCCAGTCATATACCGGGGACCCTAAGAAGGGTCTTTTGCCATGGCACTGATTGTTTGGTCCCAGACCAAATACCCCAGCAGTACACTAGGGGCCCTAGACCTCAGCTAGGGTCTTTACCATCCTTCCAGAGAATGGCTCTTACAACTGCTATAAATTTAACACTCCCTCTCAGCAAGAGAGGCATTCTCAGTTACACCAAGCTTGTCACGAAAGTATACAAACTTTGACAGTGACTTGGTGAAAATATCTGCTATCTGTTCTGCTATTGAAACAAGCTAAGAACGTTCTTCTGAACTATGTACCAGACATAGTAATATCTCATCTCAATGTGTTTCGATTAGTCATAAAACACAGGGTTCTCAGTGAGCTTTATACTGCTCTGATTGTCACAGTGAATGACTGTGGGTTCAAGCTCTGAATTGAACAAGTCTGAGAGAAGCTTCCTGAGCCACACTGCTTCTCTGCTTGCAGCGCTAGCAACAATGTATTCGGCTTCTGCAGTGCTTTGGGCTATGGAGCTCTGTTTCCTGCTGGACTAGGAAATCATTGTTGAACCCAAACTGAAGAAATAATCGGAATTACTCTTCCGATCCACTGTACTGCCCATCCAATCTGGATCTGTGAAACCATGGAGCAATACACCTCTACTTGAAGTTTATCTGAGCCCATAAGCTATAGTCCCCGGACATATCTCAGAATGTGTTTCACAGTAACTGTATGTAAATGTTTTGGTTCACACATGAACTGGCTGAGAGCATTTATCGCATAACAGATGTTTGTTCTTGTATGTACGAGATAAATCAATGATCTATCGAAGTAAGGTGGGAACTTTTGGATCTGAACTTGTGGCCTGATCTCGTAGATTATTTAGATTAGAGATCATTTGTGTGCTCATGGACTTGCAGTCCATCATGCCAAAACTGCGAAGCACATCAACTACATATTTACCCTGTGAGAGAAATATCTCTCCTGATTTCTGCCAAAAACTCCAAGCTCAGTAATGTAAATGATCCAAGTCTTTCATTTCAACTTCTTTAGAAGAGCTCCCTCTTAGTCTGAGCTATATAAAAAAATTCCTTTCCTGTAAGGAACAGATGAAGATTTTGAACAATCTTCATATAAGGATGATCCCAAGATTTTGTCATACTGAGCTCTCAGAGTTATAATCCATGAGGTTCTTTTCATGGATAGCCTCTTGTTTAACTTCACTGTTTGAGAAGAAAATCTTAACATCTGTCAGATGAAGTATCCAAAACAAGAAAGCAACAAAAGGATCTTGATGAAGGTAAGGATCTTGTCATAGGTCATCCCTTCTTTCACGAGTCACAAATATACCGTTCATATAGGCTTTATTTTATAAGACGATGGAGGTTCTCACGAGGTCACAACAACTTCCCTTATTTCAAATGTGGAAGGTTCTGAATCAATCATAAGATTCAATTCATCTAGAGGACCAGAGTACTTATCTGGTTTCTGCTTTCTGTGACAGTGCCTTTAGGTACTGGAAGATTTTTTGCTTTCTTTAGTATTTCTCGTCATCAGGATGGTTTCCTTTCAAGAGAACTAATAGAATCCATGGATTCTATTAAGCTGCCAATTCTGTTGTAGTTGAAGGACTAACTCATATTCAGAGACTACTCCCTCTGAGTCTAAAAAATCTGTCTTTCTGTCAATTTGCTCCCTCTGAATCTATACAGACTTTTGACTCTGATCAGGTGTCATAACTTTTCAAGATGTTCTTGGTGCCAATACGAGATTCAAAAATGAAAAGCTGAGTCGGACTTCTGAGTTCTTGTGCCAAGGATAATGACTCAATTACAAAAATGATATCAGTAGGGTTTCCTCAAAAAAAAAATTACCCCATCTACCAAGATAAAATGTTGGAATCTTTAACTAAGGAAATAGCCCAAGGTTACATGTTGTCTTTCATAAAAGATCAACGGACAGCTAGGTTTCCAATCAAGGAGAAAGACTTATCCTTTATAAAAAAATAGGTGCTGGGATCACAACTTCCTTGTTTATAAGAAAATATGAGATTCTGACAGTATTCAATTTAGACATGGGTACATAGAGATGACAACAAGGTAATCTCATCTTGATGTCATTTGTAGTCATGTAAATGAAGTATCCATGAAACTTGCTTAGGCTTGAGATATGCATGAACTTTGTATCATGCTACCGACTCAAATTAACCAGGACTTCTGCAAAAATAAATCTGTTAGTTCAAGTAACTTTAATATCCTTAAGAGAATATCTTACTGTCCTATGTATATTCATCCATAAGAAAACAATATGTCAAATACTGCATTGTCAAGAGTCATCCCATTCAAAGCTAAATACCAAAGTCATTTCTGAGATTCTACTACTCAATGTATTGTGGTCAACTTTAAGACTTGTTTACTCTTTGTAATACAAAATATGAGGATGCATAAGGTGCTGTCAATTACACAGTTTAAGAATCCTATTACCAGCAGTTCAGTTAAAACAATGTATTTTATCAACAGCTTATTAAATGAAAGCTGAGTACTTATCAATCATTAGTAGCAATAAAAAGCCTTAAAAACTATCACTTATCATCTTAAGATGATAATTACTTTTCCAAGCATTTTGCATCAGTCCTTTGACTAAATCTTACCTTCTCTCAACTGAGTTTGTCATTTAATTTTCAGTCAAACAGTAGAAAAGAAAAATCTTGGAAATTAGTAGGTGATCAAAGGTAAACTAAGGACTTCACTAAGAGTCCCTTTCAGAGATAAAGGATCCTGGCCTCTAGATTTTCTTGACAAGGAAACTTTCCCAAACTCGCATTAGACACTCCACAAAAGATCAATTAGGCATCCAAAGTTGCATCTCACACGAGTACAAGTCAATAAGAAGGATAATCATTCACTGTCACTTTCATATCAATCAGTCCAAAAAAAATATAAAGAATTACTTCTTGTCAAGAGGCTTGATCAATAATTAGAGAAAAATATGAAAGAGTGATAGGTTGAACATGTAATTTACAATGGTTAACCTTATCATGCATTTAGGATGACAATCTAGTATTGTGACTCTAAAAACAGAAAGCTCTTAGCTTTTAAACAAAAAGGGCATGTACTTGATCACAGCCATAGGCAAACCCACAGTCAGTCAAACCCTTAATCAGATCAAACTTACTAAAAGATGCATAAACAATTCCAAGGAGTATCACCTGTTGGTAAGGACATATGCTAGAGATTGAACTACCTTATGTTCAATCTGTTCTTGTCATGACAATGATTTAAGTTCCTTTCCAAAGTCTTCTGATCTACAAAACAAATTCCCAGAGTAGGATCTACGTAGGCTCAAGACTTCTTCTTGAGCTCCTTTCACGTCCATAGCTCTGATACCATGTTGGAATTTGTGTAGTAAAACACAACAGTAATATCTTTTAAAATTTAATGAGTAAAACAACTAGATCTAGAGTTTAGACAACAATCTCTACTACTTGTGCAGATCTAAGAGATCTAAAGAGTAAGACTGTAACACAGATCTGAATCAAATACAAATCTAAACTCAACTTAGATAAAGACATACAGATCTAAACTCAAAATAGATAAAGACATACGTATCTAAACTCAAAACCAATCTGATCATTAAACCATCAATCAAACTATAGAAACAGAGAGGTAAACTTACTTTGTCGTTTAGATCTAATACTGTTAATGCTAGAACATAGATCTAAATAGATCAGACTGTATAGAACTCAAAACAATATACCAGATCTGAAAATGGTGGATAGATAGCATACCTTGTTCTGATCCTTACCTCTGAAGAAGTCACAGCCAACAAGAAGGATGTAGAACCTTTTGAATTATGCTCAGACAAAGGTTCAGTTCAGAGATCCACCTCATAAGTGGGATCCCTTTGCCAATAGATGAAGAAACTTTCTTGCCACCAAAGGTATAGGGCCACAAAGATCCCACACTGTCAAACCCTCACTCTAACAGTATGTGAATGCATACAAACCCTCACACATAATTTTTATGGACAAAAACCCCTTACACAAAAAAGCCAATAGCCAAAGAAAGATTCATAGTCTGGACACAAGAATAAACACCCCATAGCAGAAATGAAGGATGGCACCCACTGTCATATCCCAGCAGTCAGTTGGAGAGGGGCTGTACCACAGTCAGCTTACACAGAAGTCACAAGGAGAGGCCACACCACTATCAACCCTCACAATTGTTATGAGAAAAGTCTGCACCACTGTTAGCCCACATAGCAGTCACAAGGAGAAACTGCACCACTGTCAACCCTCACAACAATTAAGAGGGTCGCACCTTACAAGCTCATCATAGTAGGAAGAGGGGCCGCACCCTAAGGGTCACCATAGCAGGAGCAAAAGGGGACCGCACCCTAAGGGCTCAACACAACAAAAGTAAGAGGTGCCACACCCTAGTCACACCACAGCAGAACAGGGGAGAAGAGGCCGCACCCATCACAGACTAGACTAGAAGGAAGGCAGCTCCAAAAACCCTCACTTAATAAACCCTGCAACAGACTTGAAGGAGGCCACTACTACAATGGCCATCAACAGAAAAGGGAGGCCGCAGCCTTACAATAGACATCACCAGCAAAGGGAGGCCGCAACCTTACAAACCCTGCAGCAGACTTAAAGGAGGCTGCACCAAATACATCAACAGAAGAAGAGGCTGCAGCTACAAGAGGATCCATTCACATCAAAACAAAGAATGAGATCTAGTGTATTAGAATGAGAGGGGTAGGGGTTTCTTTTATAGTTTTAGGTTAGGGCAAGGGTAGGGTAAGGGATTAAAGGTAAGGTTAAATTAAAATAAATTAAATTAAAATAACATGTTTAAATTAAATTTAAACATGTTGTAATTAACATTTTAAATTTATTTTACTTTAACCCTTGACCAAAAGCAACAAAAACCCCAAACCAACACATGAAAGGGTAAGAGAGGGTTAGCTAGGTGGCAATACTCATTTCTTCATTTAACATGGTGAACCTATTACTTTATCATCACTGCATATGGGACTTATCCCTCATGTGGTTGTGTCCTTCTTCAAGGAAGGTCATGTACCATCAAAATACTTGATAGAGGATCAAGTAGCCCTAGAACTTTTTCTGGGGTCTTATCCGCCAAGGTCAGAGACCAAGAATCAACCCATGCCGTATGCATGGGTACCCTGGACATTTCCAGAGGCCCTAGGCTTATCTAGGGACTTTAACTGCTTGGTCCTAGACCAAGAACCCCAGTCGTATATTGGGGGCCCTCTCAGGGGTCTTTATTGCTTGGTTCTTCACCAAGAACCCCAGTCGTATACTGGGGGCCCTCTCAGGGGTCTTTACTACTTGGTTCTTCACCAAGAACCCCAGTCGTATATTGGGGGCCCTCACAAGGGTCTTTTCCACCATGGTACAAGACCATGGATCAACCCATGCCTCAAACATGGGTACCCTGGACATTTCCAGGGGCCCTAGACATATCTAGGGGCTTTAGCTACTTAGTATTAGACTAAAAACCCCAGTGATATACTAGGGGCCCTAAGAAGGGTCTTTTTCCATGGCACTGACTGTTGGTCCCAGACCAAATACCCCAGGAGTACACTGGGGGCCCTAGACCTCAACTAGGGTCTTTACCATCTTTCCGGAGAATGGCTCTTGCAGCTGCTATAAATTTAACACTCCCTCTCAGCAAGAGAGGCATTCTCAGTTACACCAAGCTTGTCACGAAAGTATACAAACTTTGACAGTGACTTGGTGAAAATATTTGTTGTCTGTTCTGTTGTTGAAACAAGCTGAGAACGTTCTTCTGAACTATGTACCGAACATAGTAATATCTCGTCTCAATGTGTTTCGATTAGTCATGAAACACAGGGTTCTCAATGAGCTTTATATTGCTTTGATTGTCACAGTGAATGATTGTGGGTTCAAGCTCTGAACTGAACAAGTCTGAGAGAAGCTTCCTGAGCCACACTGCTTCTCTGCCTGCAGCACTAGCAGCAATGTATTCAGCTTTTGCAGTGCTTTAGGCTATGGAGCCCTGTTTCCTGCTGGACCAGAAAATCATTGTTTAACCCAAACTGAAGCAATAATCGGAAGTACTCTTCCGATCCACTGTACTGCCCATCCAATCTGGATCTGTGAAACCATGGAGCAATACACCTCTACTTGAGGTGTATCTGAGAACATAAGCTATAGTCCCTGGACATATCTCAGAATGTGTTTCACAGCAACTGTATGTAAATGTTTTGGTTCACACATGAACTGGCTGAGAACATTTATCGCATAATAGATGTTTGTTCTCGTATGTACGAGATAAATGAATGATCTATCGAAGTAAGGTGGGAACTTTTGGATCTGAACTTGTGGCCTGATCTTGTAGATTCTTTAGATTAGAGATCATTTGTGTGCTCATGGACTTGCAGTCCATCATGCCAAAACTGCGAAGCACATCAACTACATATTTACCCTGTGAGAGAAATATCTCTCCTGATTTCTGCCAAAAACTCCAAGCTCAGTAATGTAAACAATCCAAGTCTTTCATTTCAACTTCTTTAGAAGAGCTCCCTCTTAGTCTGAGCTATATAAAAAAATTCCTTTCCTGTAAGGAACAGATGAAGATTTTGAACAATCTTCATATAAGGATGATCCCAAGATTCTGTCATACTGAGCTCTCAGAGTTATAATCCATGAGGTTCTTTTCATGGATAGCCTCTTGTTTAACTTCACTATTTGAGAAGAAAATCTTAACATCTGTCAGATGAAGTATCCAAAATAAGAAAGCGAAAGCGACAAAAGGATCCTGATGAAGGTAAGGATCTTGTCATAGGTTATCCCTTCTTTCACGAGTCACAAATATACCCTTCATATAGGCTTTATTTTATAAGACGATGGAGGTTCTCATGAGGTCACAACAACTTCCCTTATTTCAAATGTGGAAGGTTTTGAATCAATCATAAGATTCAATTCATCTAGAGGACCAGAGTACTTATCTAGTTTCTGCTTTCTGTGATAGTGCCGTTAGGTGCTGGAAGCTTTTCTACTTTCTTTAGTATTTCTCGGCATCGGGCTGGTTTCCTTTCAAGGGAACTAATAGAATCCCTGGATTCTATTAAGCTTCCAATTCTGTTGTAGGTCAAGGACTAACTCATATTCAGAGACTGCTCCCTCTGAGTCTAAAAAATCTGCCTTTCTGTCAATTTGCTCCCTCTGAACCTATACAAACTTTTGACTCTGATCAGGTGTCATAACTTTTCAAGATGTTCTTGGTGCCAATACGAGATTCAAAAATGAAAAGCTGAGTCAGACTTCTGAGTTCCCGTGCCAAGGATAACAACTCAATTACAAAAATGATATCAGTAGGGTTTCCTCAAAAAAAAAATTACCCCATCTACCAAGATAAAATGTTGGACTCTTTAACTAAGGAAATAGCCCAAGGTTACATGTTGTCTTTCATAAAAGATCAACGGACAGCTAGGTTTCCAATCAAGGAGAAAGACTTAGCCTTTATAAAAAAAATAGGTGCTGGGATCACAGCTTCCTTGTTTATAAGAAAATATGAGATTCTGACAGTATTCAGTTTAGACATGGGTACATAGAGATGACAGAAAGGTAATCTCATCTTGATGTCATTTGTAGTCATGCAAATGAAGTATCCATGAAACTTGCGTAGGCTTGAGATATGCATGAACTTTGTATCATGCTACCGACTCAAATTAACCGGGACTTCTGCAGAAATAAATCTGTTAGTTCAAGTAACTTTAATATCCTTAAGAGAATATCTTATTGTCCTGTGTATATTCATCCATAAGCAAACAATATGTCAAACAATGCATTGTCAAGAGTCATCCCATTCAAATCTAAATACCAAAGTCATTTCTGAGATTCTACTACTCAATGTATTGTGGTCAACTTTAAGACTTGTTTACTCTTTGTAATACAAAATATGAGGATGCATAAGGTGTTGTCAATTACATAGTTTAAGAATCCTATTACCAGTAGTTCAGTTAAAACAATGTATTTTATCAACAGCTTATTAAATGAAAGTTGAGTACTTATCAATCATTAGTAGCAATAAAAAGGCTTAAAAACTATTACTTATCATCTTAAGATGATAATTACTTTTCCAATCATTTTGCATCAGTCCTTTGACTAAATCTTACCTTCTCTCAACTGAGTTTGTCATTTAATTTTCAGTCAAACAGTAGAAAAGAAAAATCTTGGAAAACAGTAGGTGATCAAAGGTAAACTAGGGACTTCACTAAGAGTCCCTTTCAGAGATAAAGAATCCTGGCCTCTAGATTTTCTTGACAAGGAAACTTTCCCAAACTCGCATTAGACACTCCACAAAAGATCAATTAGGCATCCAAAGTTGCATCTTACACGAGTACAAGTCAATAAGCAGGATAATCATTCACTGTCCCTTTCATATCAATCAGTCCAAAAAAAATATAAAGAATTGCTTCTTTTCAAGAGGCTTGATCAATATTTAGAGAAAAATATGAAAGAGTGATAGGCTGAACATGTAAGTTACAATGGTTAACCTTAGCATGCATTTAGGATGACAATCTAGTATTGTGACTCTAAAAATAGAAAGCTCTTAGCTTTTAAACTAAAAGGGCATGTACTTGATCACAACCATAGGCAAACCCACAGTCATTCAAACCCTTAATCAGATCTAACTTACTAAAAGATGCAGAAACAATTCCGAGTATCACCTGTTGGTAAGGACATATGCTAGAGATTGAACTACCTTATGTTCAATCTGTTCTTGTCATGGCAATGATTTAAGTTCCTTTCCAAAGTCTTCTGATCTGCAAAACAAATTCCCAGAGTAGGATCTACGTGGGCTCAAGACTTCTTCTTGAGATCCTTTCACGTCCATAGCTCTGATACCATGTTGGAATTTGTGTAGTAAAACATAACAGTAATATCTTTTAAAATTTAATGAGTAAAACAACTAGATCTAGAGTTTAGACAACAATCTCTACTACTTGTGCAGATCTAAGAGATCTAAAGAGTAAGACTGTAACACAGATCTGAAT
>JASDQU010790222.1:67955-103726 GCA_032191745.1 Picea mariana | reverse complement strand
GACACAAGAATTCGCCAGCTAAGGAATAGATTCATTTCTGAGTATCTCATTAAATGGAGGAAACTACCGGCTGGAGATTCCACTTGGGAAGATGAGTCTTTTATACAGAAGCATCCAGAGTTACTCAAGCGTTGTGGACAACACTTGTCTCAAGGGGAGGGGCATGTTAAGCCCTAATATTGGCTCATTACCCCTTAATTGGGTCATATTATATTAGTAATGTTATTTTATTTATGTCGGCTTTAGGCCATTAGTTGTAATTATACCTCCTAGTCTCCTATATATACCGAGGAGACATTTTCATTTTGAATCAACTTGTACTTGAACATTTAAGTGGGGTAAAAGGAGGTTGCCCCCTTGAAGATGATTATTATCTGAAATTATCTCTTTTTCAAGGCATTGAGTACTTTTCCTGAGGTTTTTCTATGCTATATTGATGTTTGGTTCTTAACAAATACCCACTGCTTATGACTGGTGTACCTCACTGCTGACTAACATAAAGAGCTAGTTGATAGATTGCAAACAAGGAAGAAAGGGGAACTTTGTATTTCCATCCATATTGTGTAGTTTTTTCTTTGAGTGGGTTCTAGGTTTGATCCCTACAGTAGAGATCATTCCACATGTATTATGAAATCCATCCATGTCACGATGGATTGGCGTGATGAGGCGGCTAGGAGGTGGTAGGGTGTGAACCCCCTACAATGATGAGTTTTTTTTCTAGTGGCACCGACAATTCATAACCATTGACCACTACCCCTATGCTAGGATCAACTACAAAGGGGATTCAAATATGTCTTTTCCACCAGGATCCACTTATAGTGATTTTGGTAAGAAAAGTTTTTATGTATTTTATTTTTTTGTGTTCTTAAAAAAGATTAAAAAATGCAAATATCTTTTTATGGTATCAAGTATCAACAATTGTTTTTCCATGAAGATGTAGGTCCATGATTACTAGATAGATTCCCATGAAATTGACTGATTCAGGTGGCTATCGGTGGCCTCCCACCTTTTCCAATTGGTTCAAAATAGTTTTCTGACAATTTTGGTAATTTACTATTTTTAGCAGTTTTTAACTTCCGATGCCATTTTGAGGGCTTAAATGAAGGTTTTTTTGGATCGATCTTCTTAATGATAGCTAAAGGCTATTACTGAGCCCCCCAAAATGAATCTCATCGACGATACCTTTGCAACAAGCTATTGTGAGCCCCAAACAAATATTGTATTCCAAAGTTACGCCCTCGGGAATACACCAAACTACCCAAAACGGGGTCCACAAAACTGTTCGCTTTTCATCTTCTGTGGTTAGGGTTTTGGATTTTATTTATGATAAAAATACATTTGGAGCCTCATTGTAAAATCATCTTCTTGTGAATGTGAGTAGCGAACACATCGCTTCTTAGAGATAAGCTACCACCATTCTAGCGAGTCTTTCACTCTGTATTTTTAAAGTCTTTATACAGTCACTCATTAATAGAAAATTGTGTATTATTGTATCTCTGTTTTTATGGTTGCATCTCTGATACATTTTTGTTATATTATTGGATATCCAAGATATCTTTGTACATATATTTATTATATCTCCGCTCTCATTTCATGTCGAAAATAATCCAGATCAGTGGTATCAGAGCAGGCTGCTCTTGATCGTTTTTCAGTGCATGTCCCCGACGAGGTCTGAGTATAGAAAGTTGGGTCTTGAGCTTGTCTCTCTCGAGGAAAATCACTCTCACATTCTCAATAAACCCTCCATGGCGGAAGAAAATAAAAATGATGGAGCATAATATTCTATCAATATGTTGCTTGAGCAAGCTCTCACACGACATAAGGACGAAATGATGGAGAATTTTTCCCACATCCTTCAATGCTTTCTATTAGCAACAAGAACATATTCATCAAGAAGCCACTTTGGAGGCACCTCTCCTTTCAAGTTACAAGTTAATTTTGAAATTCTTGTATTTGAAGGTGAGATAGATGCAGATGCCCTAGAAAATTGTTAAATCTACTAGAAGGTTATTTCTTTGTTCAGAATTTCCCCAATAGGGAAATGATAAACTTCACACTCCTTAAGGCTCTCCCCCATGTCAACCATCAGTGGGAAAATTACTGGGATAAAAGGTCCAAAGAGGATTCTGGAATATATGGGGCCGAGCCCACTTGATATTTTTTTGTGGATGCGGTCAAGGAACAATATTACCCTGTTGGCAACTTTGAAGACCAGTACATGAGATGGACCATGCTGCGTCAAGAGAGAGGCCAAGTAGTGTCAGAGTTCACCAATACCTTTCATACCTTGTGAACCAATATGTGTATCAAAGACTCTAAGCGACATTTGGTTATGAAATATCGGTGGGCTCTACACAAATACATCCAAACTGAAATGGATTTTTTGGACATCTCATTAGTTGGTGTTGCTTATCGATATGATGTTAAAATCAAGAAGAAATTTAAGAACCAGAAAAAATGACAGTTTGGGTCTACCAATCCGAAAAAACCAAATTATGATAAAGATGGCCCTAACAAATAGTCTCCTGAAAACTAGTCTAATCCACAGGAAAAGAAGGGTCACGGAAAGACGAAGGACACTGAAAAATGGTGTGATTTGCAAAAAATTCCTTGGAACAACACCGATGAATGTCGCTTAAAAAATTCATTGGTGGATGAGATCAAAGACAAGAAGCTAAACCCTGATTCAAAATATGATTCAAAAAAACTGATAGAAGACATATCATTAACGTAGACCCCACTGTTATTGTCACAACCACAACAATTCAATCGGAAGAACCAACAGATCCTGAAGAGGGGGAGGACCTTTTTCATTCATATATGTGGGTGAAGGGGACCCCACTACATTTTATTCTTGATAGAGGAAGCCATAATAACCTCATATCGATAGAGGTAATCAAACATATGGGATTGTCAACAACACCATGCCCGCAACCATACAACATCGGGTGGCTTCGCCAGGGACAAGATCTCTGTGTCAGCCAGCAGTGCCAATTGTCATATGGCATCCAACCCTTCAAGGATGAGGTATTATGTAATGTTTCCCCACTGGATGTCTATGATGTTCTCTTGGGATAGCCATATATGTGGAAGCACCATGCTATTTATGGGTCTCGATCTCGTACTGTCATTGTTACTTTGGGGGGTCATCTCTACAGGATACCAGAGGTAGTTTGAACTATTGTCCCACCTAAAAAATGCTGCAAGGTACTATCTCATACTAAAAAATTTAGCTTCTTCACAATTTGTTCAAAAGGTGAACAAAAGGATACTGCAACCACTACAACCTCGGCCCAAGCACCTTTTATCCAACAGAAGCAGGTCGACAAGATTGCAGCAAAATGTAAAGATTCATTCTACACAAAGGCATATCATGTATCCAGACTGGTTAAAAATTTCAAACCCTTCCTTCCACAGGTTCGTGACAACATTCAACAAGATAAGCAACGCAACTTCTCTAACAAGGCAAACAACTCATCAAGATGCAGATTCAACAAATGTTTTTCCCTCTCTCCCGGGAACTCAACGAAATGGAGAAAATTGTTTCCTAAGGAGGGAGGATTGATCCAGGTGGATATCAGTGGCCACCCACCTTTTCCAACTGGCTCAAAATATTTTTTTGACAATTTTGGTAATTTACTATTTTTAACAGTTTTTAACTTCCGGGGCCATTTTGAGGGCCTAAATGAAGATTTTTTTGGATCGAGCTTCTCAATGATAGCCAAAGGATATGATTGAGCACCCAAAATGAATCACCTCGACGATACCTTTCCAATGAGCTATCATACACCCCAAATGGAGATCGTATGCCAAAGTTACGCCCCTGGGAAGTTGATACACCAAACTACCCAAAACGGGGTCCACAAAACTGTTGGCTTTTCATCTTTCGGGGTTAGGGTTTTGTATTTTATTTATGATAAAAGTGAATTTGGAGCCTCATTGTAAAATCATGTTCGAGTGAATGCTAGTAGCAGACACATCTCTTCTCAGAGATAGGCTGTCACCATTCTAGCGAGTCTTTCACTCTATGTTTTTACAGTGTTTGTACATTTTCTCTCATTAATAGAAGATTGTGTATTACTGTATCTTTGTGTTTATGGTTGCATCTCTGATACATTTCTATTATATAATTGGATATACAAGATATCTCTGTACATTGATTTATTATATCTCTACTCTCATTTTGTGTCAAAAATCATCTAGATCATCGACGGAGGAGCCGGGGAGATGAGCATGCAGGAGGAGATGCAGAGAGAGTGTTGTAGAAAGTGCAGGGGAACTTGTATCGATTGACACACATGATTCCTATGGTTCAGGTGGATGATCTGTCAGAGGCTATGAAGTGACAGGTGGTGGGTGTGACCCGTGCATGGGTGAGACTCTTCTGACATCTTGCAAACGATGATATGCATCTGGCGCCACAGGCATAGATTCCATGGTCATATATATACTGACCATATGTATTTTGAGGGTGTGAATTCCATTTTTTACTATGACACCATATGTTTTAAAAGGATGAAATATGAAAAATTCGGTCCTCGACTTATATATGTTACAATGTGTACATACATGAATGTTCTTTCTTTACTTCAGTTATGTGACAAATGCCAATCTAAAAAATAATTTGCATATGCATTGGATAGATAGTTAAAACTTCTAGGTATGTGATTATAAGTAAGAAAATCAAGGCATCATTCAAAAATTCATACCTGTAGGAATCATCGGAGTAGAGTAGGGTCTCGCACATGGTAACTTTCGTTTAATTGAAATACGACTAATTGGGAGTCCAAGAGAAGCTATAAATACTGAACACCATATGAAATGGAATAACATAATAGTTATATAATGGCCTTATACTTAGCCACATTATTCGTTGATGGCTCCATACGAACGCCACCTAAAGACATGAGTTGACCCTTAGGTGAGTAAATGACCCAAGCAGTGGAATCCATATTCTGTGTATGACAACCAGAATCATCTGCGAATCCTAAGTATACTGAAGACTCTGTTGGCATATTCCAACCAAGGAAAAAATTGATAAGCAAGCCGATGACAGAAAGGAAAAGATGTATATACACTAAGATACACTAGTATACAAAGAGACATGCCCAATCTTGAGGGATAATGCGTAGGAATCATGAGGGATAGTATTTGAAGCCTCATTTCATCTGCCTGTGTTGTTAGATGAAACAAATCTTAGGGGGAAATGCTTCCAGCCTCTGGACTTCATGCTTAATTTAAACCGCTAGCTTCTTAAGCTGGGGGAAAAGTACCAACTATCCCTGGATTATGCATTGAGAAGACGCAATAATAGTTTTTCTAGTTTCAAGCTTATGTAAAAAATGAAACTACCTCCCTCAAGCATTGTTTTCTCTGGTTCAAGCTTTTGTAAAAATGAAACCAGGTCCAAGCATAGTTTTGTTTAGTTTTAATCTTGTGTAAAAATAAATCTATCCCAAGCATAGTTTTGTTTTGTTTTAAGATTGAGTAAAAATGAAAACAATATCAAGCATAGTATTTGTTCTTTCTCATGCTCGTAAATCTATGAGAATGTAACCGAGTAAAATTTTATCACTTTTTTGGACTTGTAAAGGATACACGAAAAAGGAACCCTCCTGGAGTCCTCTTTAAGCTATTTCAAACTCCCTAAACATGAAAAAATTGTGGAGCGATCTTGTTATTTTCATGCTCATTTAAGTATTTAAAGAAAATGTTTATTGAGCGGTAGATTATCTATTTTTCCGTCTCATCAGACTACTTTATGAAAAAGAGCATTTTGGAGTTTTCTTTAAGTGCTTTTCAGGCTCTCTGAACATGAAAAACCCCTAATTTTTCTTTCCCTGGACTCGTAAAACAAACATCGAAAGGCCCATATGGGAGTGAACCACTCCTTCCTAGGGTTCATTAAAAATAATTCAAGGGACTCATTCGAAGGATGAGCTTACAGTTCAAGCATATATTATCCTCCTTAAACTTGTGTAAAAATAAAGAGGTACTCGCTAGAAATGGTGGGGGAAAATTGGGAAAGAAATGTATATCTGTATATGTGTTAGTGGAAGTAAGTCACTCTTGAACATGACACCCTTTTCATTGTTGTATATAGGTTGGAAAATCAATTTGTATCTCGTTTGATCATCCACAAGTCTATATATTGGTCCTCCTTGAGTTAATTCTTCCAAGACAATTGTCGTGTCATTTTTATGTTCATGAGAAGTTCAACCAAAACGAGTCTTCTATCGAGTCAACCCTCTGCACTCCTCAAACTCTTACCATGTCATACTTCCTTATATCAGTCCTGAATCACTTTATCTTTTGATCTACTTCAAATCCGTTACATGTTTTATGTCATTGATAGGGGATACATTAATACCCTCCTATGACGAGTATTTTCCTGTCAACTTCAACTCATTATCCAGGAATCATACTTAGAAATCATTTAGTACCTTGGGGCCTGCATGCCTCAATGGCAGGTTTCCTTGTTTTCGACAATGGGATCACATCATGGGCCCCTGATTGGAAAATTCCATCAAGTGTTTGACTTCATATCATTAATTCACATTCGTTGGATTGTACTAGAGTACCTTGGGGGTCATTGAAATTAATGGTGATTTCCCTCGCGCTCGTTAACGATATTCAATAATGACCAATAATCAATTGGTTTCTACCATGTTCGACTTCAACATCTGTAATCACATGGATAGATTCGTACTTTGAGACAATGGAAATGAATACCCTGAATACTGTCACATGCATCCAGGTTGTGATGGAGTATTCATGAGTCTGTACTGACACATAGATCCATCGTGTAATTCTCATGGCTATGTTCAAATTTTAATCTTTATAGCATAGATCCACAGTGTATTTCTCGTGGCTACGTTGAAACATAATGCATGGATCCACAGTGTATGATTGGTGGCCATGATTCACTTGACACTTATGATTAGGTTCACTTGTATTCTAAGCATGAGAATTCCTACCTCAATAAATGGTATGTTATTATGTTGATGCTTGTTTGATTGATAGGTTTCCAACTGATGTGCTTCTTGTTCTCGACACACACATTCTACAAATTATTTTAGTTGTCATGCATTTCCAACTTCATACTTTGGGGGGCATTATGTTACACATTATTTTAGTCACCCTCATGAGAAATGATGATATGTGTATCACCTATTAGAAGAAAGATCATTTTCCTCGTTCCCTTAAGGTTATTGAAGAAATAAGACTTTCCCTGAAAAATGGAATCATCTTTTCCTTATTGAAAAACCCTATCAAGAAATATAGTCACACCTTGCTAGTGTTAAGTGTGCGATGATACAAAATTGTTGCATGATAAACCACAGTGGAATATGATGTTGTCGCAGGTTTCTCATGTTGAGGGTGCGAGGATGCTCAAACAAAGGAAAAAGAAGAATTTCTGAAAGGTTCTAGAATCGAATCTTCGAAAGGATGAGGTGGCCTTCGATCGATTTGGATCTCAATCGCTTATCTGATTTAGTGGGATCATCCTAATTGATTCATCCAACCCTCTTCACTCTATATAAGGAGGGATCTCTCATGGGAAAAGTTAGGTTGGCTTATGTATGAAGAATTATGTTGAAGATTGTGCTTGTGATAGCTTTTCTTTAGCTTTCCAAGTCAGGATGTGTATACTCTTCATCAAAATAATTGGAGCAACGTTGTGTGTATTGAGGGAAAGGGCCATCGGAAGGGACCTTGAAACATCAAGGCATAGGTTGTATTCTCCACTTTCATCAATATAATGCAGTAATACATTTATTTGTTATAAAAGTGCCTCCATTTTTATTTCATAACTCCTTGATATTATGCATAGGTTTCATTGGAATATATATATCATTTCTCTCCCTTTGTTGATTTGTGTTTCTCAACAGGTTCAACATCTCGGAAAACTTGAGATGGAACAAGGACAACACTAGAAAGGATCAAACAACATTTAAATGGTATGTCATTTATCCCTCATTGAACTAGTATACATTACAATGGAATTCTAAGGTGAAGTTTGTATTCTATCATGTTTTGTTTATTTTCTTGTTGAATTTAGGGAGATTAGTTAGTGTCAACACTTACCGATTTGTCCAATAACAATATATTTTAAGGTAGATCCCATTTTTTGTCTCATCCAAAATATTCCCTTCATAATATTCCAACTCATAGTCTCATTTCTCTAAAACATGTCGTACGATATAAGGACCGTGTCACATGGGGTTGACCTTGATTTCCCCTGACTATTCTTTCGCTTGGTCATACAGTAGAACTAATTCACCCTTAACATACTATCAAGTAAATGCAGACCTATCATATTGAACCTTAACACTTTGTTTATTTTCTTTGATAGTCATAGAGGCATCTCAACGCTGCTCATCTAGGCACTCTAGGTGTACAAGGCATTTTTCAAGATTGGATGTGTCAGGTAGGAGCTCAATTGACTGTTTGAGGGAAGGGACTTCACATTCAATTGAAAGGATCAACTCCACTTCATGTACTAATTGAAAAGGACAAAAATCGATGGAAGTATTTATCGAGGTTGGATATTCCCAAAGCATAGGGTAGAGCATTAGATGCCAGTCAGATTTACTCTGGATGACAGTTTTTTGCAATATGGTATTGAGAGATTTATTCACCACCTCTACCCATCCATTCTCCTAGGAATAATAAGGGGAAGAATAATTGTGCTTAAACCCCAATTTTGATGCTAACTCCTTCATCATCTCATTCTGAAAGTGACTTCCATGATTAGTGACAATATCCTTTGGGATTCTGAATCGGGCTATAATTTGGTTGAATACGAAGAAAGTTGTCGTCTTACCATCAGATTTAATAGTAGGCATGGCCTCTGCCCATTTAGTGAAGTAATTCATAGCTGCAATAATATGATGATTCCCCCCAGCTAAAGATGGGTTACAGTCCATAAAATTTACCCCCCACTTGGTGAAGGGACTGACGGTGATGACTAGGTGAAGAGGGGATGTATGCAAGCGCATTTTCCAGCCAAGCACATGGAAAGGGTGACACTTCTTGACTGCTTCAACACAATATTTAAAAATTGACTGTAAAAAATAATCGGTTCGCAATTTTTTTTGGATTTTCGCAAGCCCAAATAGATGACCACCACAAGCCCCACTATGGCAGTCATTGAGAATGGACTCAACTTCTTTGTGATTCAAACAATGATGCAAAATATTATCTACCCATCGATGATACAAAGTGTTGTCGATGATAAGGTAGTTTTTAGCTTGATGACGTATACATCACCGATCGTCTCTCAACAGATGTTGGGATAGCTTCAAGGTTTGAATATAAATTAGAATGTCTTCATACCAGGGGTCTGAAGATGAGATAAGGAATATATTTTCACCCACAAATGAATTGTCATGAATAATGTCCTCATCTAGTTGAGGGAAGTCTGATATCAACTTGGAAAAAACTAGCGATTTCTTAGACTTAGCCAAAGAAAAATCAAGATCAAATTCTTGTAAAATAAAAATCCACTTACTGTATTTTCCCCCTATGATATGCCTAGTACAGACATATTGAAATGGATTGATATATGCAACTACAATAATTTTGCAAAGTAATATATAATGCCATAATCTTTGAACAACATGTATGACGGATAAGGCTAGCTTCTCAATGTGAGAGTACTTAAGTTCAGGATCGACCAAGTTTTGACTGAGATAGTAGACAATGTGTTCATGGAGCTCATCATCCTCCTAAAATAGAACCATACCAATCATCCCTTCAGACTCAATGATATAAGAAAAATATTCTATATTGTAGTCTAGAGGCTTCAATAGAGGTGTCGATACCAAGGATTTCTTAAGGGCATCAAAGGATTCCTGGGCTCACTCATCCCATATAAACGGAGCATCCTTCTTCAAAATACACACAAAACCCTTAGTCAAATTGGCATAATTCATTATGAACCTTTTCAAGAAGTTATCCTTCCCCTGTAAACCCTGAAGTTGTCAAATGTTGCACAGGGGAGGAAATTGAAGTATTGCCTCAACATTCATAGGATCCACCATGATCCCATGCTCAGAGATTAATAATCCTAAAAGATGTCCAGAACTAACATAGAAGATGCACTTGTGAGGGTTTAAATGGATGCGATAATAACGAAATCTATCAAATATTAATCGAAGTTGAGCGGAGTGATCTACTCTCTTGTGAGAGTGAGAAACGATATTTTCGAGGTAAGCTTCGACAATATGTTTGAGATTGTGAAAAGCAAAGGTCATGGAAAGTTGGAAGGTTTCTCCGACGTTTTTAAGGCCAAAAGGAATTTTATGGTATGCAAAAATACCCCAAGGACAAAAAAACATTGTCTTATGTTGATCTTCGGGTTTATTTTGAATTTGATTATAGCCTGAAAATCGTCCATAAAAGAAAAAACTTTGCTTCCTGCACACTCATCAAGAATATGGTCTTTGAAATTAGTTGGTAAGTTGTCTTTAGGACAAGCCTTGTTCAGGTCTTGAAAATCCATACACACATGGATGGTTCCTTGTTTCTTATTCACAGGAATGGGGTTGGACACCCATTCGGTCAAGGGGACTAGGTAGATGAAACCAACATTAAGTGACTTCTCTACCTCTGCCTTAATAGTAGGGGCCTTCCTAGGATTAACAGCTCTAAGATGTTGTCGAACAAGTCTAGCATCCAGATAAGTCTTGATCTCATGTTTGACAATGCTGGGGTCAATCCCTAACATCTCTTCATATGACCAAGCAAATACATCACGAAATTCTTTGAAGAGATCGGTGTAGATCTGAATTTATTTAGGAGAACAATCTACACCAATATATACATTCTCAATTTTTCCAGGAATTTGAGAGATGCCGATTGTGATGATAAGATAAATTTTCTCCATGTTTCCTTCAGCATAAATACCATGCATATCTAGTGGAACCACAACATGATAGACCATCTCACTCAAGGTATATCTAAAGTAGTCATGTTCGATCCTAACAAGTTCTGGGGGGAAATAGGGGTGATGATGCATATCATCCTAAGGCCTATCAGGACCATTCATGGCCTCTAAGATGGCTTCATCCGAAGGTAAAGTATCGTCAAGGAGATCATGTAATCAAGATAATTGGGTTGCCCATACAGACTCTAGAATGAGATCCTCCTCATCTGTTTGTGAGGAGAAAGGATCTGAGTCAGTAGTAGTGTTAAGAACATCCTGATACACAACCTTTTCCGCTGACAGTGACATTTCCATCCCATTGTACGACTATCCTTCACATGACATAGTTGGGGAAGGTAGGGTCCAAGGGTCAACAAAATATGAAGTACGGAAAGGAACAAACCTCATTGATGATGAAGACCTACTAGAAATGTCATGAATGTGATGGATTGGTGCCACAAAATCAAAGCTACCCATGAGAGAGGAATACATTCCGACACCAACATCCTTGGTTTCCTTCCGAGAATTATCGATCATTGGGATCAAAGGTTCAACTGATGCACTAGGACTAGCATGCACAAAGGACAATTGATCAATCGTCACTATTTTTCCTTCGTGAGGAAAACATAAAGTGTGGAAAATAGATGACATGATTGGTCATGGCATAAGTCAAATTACGCCCTAGTGGTAAATTATAGTAAAGGGGTGCATCAACCACCTCGAAATTAACCTCCATTATCTTTCCACCTAACTTGACCGAAAAAACTAGAAGAATTTCGTGGGGTCAAAAGGAACATCCATCAAATGTAGTCAACATAGTGATAGATTGGGATAGAGTCAGAGATTCAATGGATTTCCAACAGGTTAGGTACAACACACACGTTGCAGTACCTTCATCAATTATAGTGCATTTGATGGTAAATTTTGTGTACTCCACATGGATTTGAAAGGCCACATGGTAAGGAAAGTGAGGCTTAACATCCATGACGTCAAACTTAATAAACTTTGAGCCACATGAATCTAGAGCTCCTAGAGAATATAAAAAGGTGTTCCTATGTGAAAGACACGTCTGGAGCACCTCCAAGTCTGACATCACATAATGGGTTTGACCCAAATCTTCAACAATCGAATAGTTATGGGAAGCTATGGCATTAGGATTGTGGGCAGAGCGTTTTAGTACTCCCTTAGGAATACAAGGTGGAGGTTCTAACTTTTAGATATGCAAGGGTGTTTCTGGAGGAGGGGGAGACTCTGGACCTGTAATAGTCTGTGAAGAACCGTAATCACAAGATCGAGTGTCTACATCAATTTAATACTTGACCATGTTAAAACATAGACAATCACCTTCATGTGTCAAGGGGTTTTGACTCCCCCTCAATGCATTTCCAGTGTTGGAGGACCTCGATGCCATGTGTTTATTATGTAGAAATGGAGTGTTCATCACAGTGGGTGGTTGTGATAAGATCCTTGAGGCTTCCTCGATTTTTGGGCATAGGTGGATAAGATGATCATCTTTACAAAGTTTACAAGGAAACTTCACCTTTCATTTTTCTTTCTTTCCCTCACCAACGTTGTTATTATATCTATCATTTCCAGTGTCATCCTTGGCTTTGTTATTAATTTTCCCACCCTTACGGTTATTACCTCATCCTTTCCTTCTATTCCATCCTGGTTTATGGTTACCATTTGGGTTGGCCGACGACTACACATAATTCACATCCATCGACTGAGTGGGAGTGGAGGACAAAGTTGAAGCTTGTCTTGCTACAAGATGGCTTAGAGACAAATTGTTCAACTGGTTTGTCACCAAGTATGTAGAATTACCATTTGCAGAGCCTATGATTCCATCGACATGAGGCCCGAGATTTTGTCTATGATCATAATTTGACTGTGGCACATTGGGAATAATTGCATACAACATCCTAGACTGAGCATTTATGAGGTTCAGTTGTTGGGATTTGAAAATATCTTCTTCCTCAGATGTTATTATGGATGTAGAAACATCCTTTGAAATATAACGCAATAAGGACTTAAGGAACCACTCCAACAAAAACTCTAGAGGAATGTAGAATTTAATCAACCTCTTCCATCTATGCCACTCTTGGATATGGTTTGAGATATGCATGGTCTTGTCTTGGAAAAAGGCTGACAAAAGTTCTATGCCAGTATCATAACAAATCGACAATTGGAAGTGGCTAAGAATGACCAAAATCATTTGATTAAATTTTCCTTACAGTCCCCTCGGTAGCTGAATGTACCATTTCACTATGACCCCTGTGAGGGTGCATTGAAATAGTCTGAAATGAACAAAATATTCATTAAGAGAATTGGATGAGCATCAAAGATGAAAAGTAGTAATATGATCACCCGGATTCTGGCCAGTATTTCCATCAAATTTTGGAATGTCCGAAGGAAGCTTGGGGGGGAGGGGGGGCCATGAAGGATCATGCCACACCAGGTCATTCATTAGTCTCAAAAAATATGGCATATTAAGCTTGGCCAGAAAAGGGAGTCAGGGTTGCAGCGTTTAAGCCCATGCTCCTGGGAAATATTGGTGTTGAGGGATTGTAGACCATCCAGGGTTCTGGTATATACCATGGCCCTGTTCGATAGGGTAATATCCTCTTCCAAACTGATTCATAAGGGTTATAAACATTTCCTGTAGTTGGAGGAGATCTAGGCTAGGGGTTTCCCATAGTGTGAAACTGACTCCCTTTGGGTGGAACTCCAGAGGATAGAGTTGGATTTGTCATAAAAAAATTGTATTTTGGAATCGACATGGAGTAAGAAGAGGGAAATGATAGAATATATGAAGTAGCTTGTCTTCCCAGTTGAGTATTCCATCCAGGAGCATTCATACTAGGATTACATCCAGAAGGAAAAGGAAGATGGCCTCCTACCATAGGATTTGTTTTGGGAATATGACTTCCACCAAATGAGAGAGGAGTATGCAGAGGAGCCATGCCCCCAAGTCCAAAACTAGGATTTTCATTAGTCACTGGAATGGAGGATGAAAGTTGTGACTATTGGAGTTACTTCACACACACCTAGGATTTTTTTTTCCTAAGGTTTTTCCTATGTTTATTAGTCATTATTCAGTCTCCTATATTTTAGGAAGAATATTCCTCTAGGGAGAATATTCTCTTCATTTTTCACTTCAATTTGATCAATTGAGTGGAGTCTGGATGCTACATTATGCATCATTGGGATCATCACCAACTAATGCGCATTGTCTTTGGAATCATCACCGGACTAGCGCATTACCCACGATTCCCTGATCTCCTCCTCACTTCACTCTGTTTCAGTGAGTTAACTAAATACTGATAGACTAATTAACTCATCTAGGTGGCAGTTCACATCCGTAACTTCTTGAGAGACTAGACTAGCTGGAAATTTACTCCCTTAATTGTTGGTGTGTGTAAATATCACTCTATACCACCACTATGGCACATTAGATTCTCCGCGAGTGTGCATTGGTTGAGTTATACAGAATATATCATGTGTAAATTATCATTCATTCTTTTGTTTAATGAGAATTCTTCCATTCTTTCTCTCTTGCTTCTCTTTTATTCTATTTTCTATGCAACTATGTATGTCAATTCCCAGCTAGATATATTATATGCAGGTTCAACACATTTACAATGATGTCATATTGGGCATACCAAAACAAGAAGGGTTAGAAACCGAAGGTATGGGATGAAAATTGTATCCAGACGTACAAAAAAGAGACTTGCAAGGGTTCGTTTCTATGGGTCAAGTAGAAACCACATGCTAGGTAGGAGTAAGTATGGGAACCTCCAGCACTACAACCATCATAGCTGAAGGATTTGAATGAATCCCATTAACCACAGAAGGTATAGGAGTCGAGGGACTCCCCGTGTCATTTAGACTCGACTCAGAACTCATAACTGGATAATCACAAGTCTGGGAGGTGGAGATATATGTACCACATTTATTAACTTTACGCCTTTTGGAAGGCAGCTTAGGTAAAGAATCAAAATGCGGTGGTAACTTCAAAAAATGATGAGACTTGCGAGGATGACAATTTTGTGTAACACCCCGAGTTTTGAGACACATATTAAATAATGCATTTTGTTAATGAAAGACCAGAGTGCCCAAACAATTGAAAGAGGCCAGTGTGCCTAGGAAATGTAATGTTTGATCATTATTAATCATAAATACATCACTGGATTCTAGATGGACAAGGACAAGAGTTATAGAGGGCTATGATTCCACAAGAGAGGGGGATTGAGGGGATAAGTATTTATTCTGTATTTTATTTACCCATTTTTTTAATGGATAATAAGAATTACATGAGCTTCTTGGGGGGGAGGACAAGTGGTTCCTTAATTCCAATACTTACATAAACCCATCTTTGTTCTATTTGGGGGGTTCACGGATTCATTGGTTTCTTCTTCTTCACTCATTGACTCACTCACTCAATTGCTCGTTGTTCAAACTTTTCATTTTTTTCTCACTCCATTCATTCTTTCACCCACTTGTCTTTCCTCATTCATGTCTTGGATTGGGAAAGGAAAACGAACCGTTGAATAGGAGCCATGGTTTGTTGGATGTAAATACTACTGGTGTATTCTAGCCATGAATTAAGGCCTGCATGTATGAGATGTTGTGGCTTGTGTTCATATTTTATCACAACTGCGAGTCCTAAGAGTCCGAGCAAGGAGATTTTTGACCAGTTGCATTGGAGTCCTGGGACGATATGGACAACCCAAGGGACTATGTGGCAGAGAAGGGGGTCATTCTTCTGTGTTGTGTAGGTTGGGTAGAAGAGAGTTGGTGTACTTTGGATTATTGTGGGTTCTGAGAAGCCTATGAGAGCTTGTATGTTGCCTGGTTTTGGAAGCTGAGTGACACTCTGGAACCGTCCTTGTGGATTCATAGCCCTAGTTTGAGGGTGACACTACTGTTGAGAATTAAAACATTAGTGTCTGTGGTTGAGTGGAACGTCCTTGGTCTACAACTAGTTGGTGATTTGTTTCATTAAAGATAAGTGATATTTGTTATAGTTTTATTCGCTTGTGTATTTATTCTATTGTGTATTTATTTATCTATGAATTTTGTATCCATAGTATGCATGCTTGTTTTTTATTGTTGTGTACAACATATGGTTGATTTATTTTATGTTGTAGCATAAATCTTGATCTATGCATGTGAATACTTCATGCATATTTATTAATTAAATGCTAGATAAAAAGTCGAAAGAAGTCCAAAAGTGGGCTTGAAGTGGCCTAGCGCAACCTGTGGGTGGTTGGGTACATTACAGATTGATGTCAAAGCTTCTGGTTGAAACACCGGATTGGTATGGGTTAGAATTGTTGGACAGATTTTTATGGTTAAGAATGATTATGTCCTTGAAGTATTAAAGCTCAGGAGTGATAGCATTTTAGAGAGCGCATAGAAGCTAAAGAATTGTGGAGGATGGATATCCTTGTAAAGGATCATAGAATCGTGACTGTCCTCTTTGAATTCAAGAGCGGTCACAACCATGGGATCAAGGATTTTTGGATCGTTAGATCAGAAGGCAGGTGAACGGGGGTCGTCCGATAAAGGAAAAACCATAGCATAGGAGCGATTAAGTCACAGTCGTCAAATTGAACCTTTTGATCATTAGTTGTTGATCTTAGTCAAGCAAGAGATGGAAAAATACAGAACTTTGTCGCTTTGACAATTTTTGGGAGACAAGAAAGAAGCATGAAAAAGGACGAAGTCGTGAAGTTCCACCAACCATCCAATCTGATAGGAGGCTCGGATGAAATCTCCTCCATTGATCGTGGTCATCCATCATTGACCACTTCAATAATCTTAACTCTAGGAGAATCAAACCCTCTTAAAACTGCTATAACCTGGAGTCTTGGAGCGTCAAAGTTTGAAATTTCCCGGTCGACTGTTAGATCGAGGGAAGGACTGTAGGAGAATTGTTGACCATCGAATCTAGCATTGGTGGAAGGTTAGCGAATTTTCTTTACTTTGTAACTTCACCACTTTGGAAATTACTTGGTATGTTACTGATCGAAGCCTTGAATCCAAAAGCCTATAGTTAATCATAGCCGTTAGCTGTGGGAGGAGTGTGAACCATCCATTTCAATTCGACATTCGACAGTTTGGGAGTGTGGTGGTCTCTGTTGGCACAAGGGAAGACCTAGGGTTCAATGCTCAAGAGCATACCAACAAATCCATAACTACCATCCCTTTCGGCAACACCTGCAAAGCAGATGAAGTCTCACCCGAGGTAGAGGCAGGGGTGGTTGCAGGAATCAGGTGTTTGCAACCTTAGCTGGGACACAGATCTCTGATTATCTTTCTTACAATGCACTTAGCATCAGTTATTTCCTAACATACATTCATTAATACACTTCGCAAAAAACATAGAGCACTGCAGTAATTACTCAGATCTAGCACTTAGCAATGATAAACAGGTTATACTCAATAGATTAAGCACTTAGCATCTTATGTATCATATCTAGCATGCATTCATATCTCATGAGCACAAAGCATCAATAAATCTATCTAAACATATCATAGTACTTAGCAAGAGAGAGACAAACACATCATCACAGTACATAGAGTTACTGTGGTTCACCCCCACCCTGGGGCTATGTCCACTAAGCCTTCTTTATATTATCTCGGTCAAGCAGTTACAACACAGAGCTTCAATGACCCTTACCCTGCATAGGACAAGAGATATGCACAACTCACTAGATCCTCTTTCCTCGGGTAGATCCAAGCACTAAGCCTTCTCACACTCTGTGTTCTCATCACTTATTACAGCATGCACAGAGCTCTTATAGTCACACATACTTTTGATCACATAGATCCAACTTATGCACTAATCCATTGACTAGACAGTTCCCCCCTTTTCTTACATGGCCTAGACCTCTATTTGTACATAGAAAAAGGCCTAAACAAGGGCCGACATCTCTTTCCCATTACAATATTCCAAAAAAACCCAAAAAGGTTCAACAAAAGGTGGCGAGATCCCATGATCTCCGCTTCTCTATGCACTCCATCTTTGAGAGGTATTCGAAGTACCAAATGGTCAACTATGACCAAGTATTCCTCAAAACTTGGTTGAGGGCCAAAAGGCCCCCAACACTCACCTGTGACTCGTCCCATGTCACTCTTCTCTGGGTAACTCTACCTCAAAGGCCTCGAGCTTCCCTCGAGCTACTTCGACCTTTTTCTTTTCTACTGCTTCTTTCTCGTCAAAATCCTGAATGAGTGAGTTACTAACTGGTCCTTCTAAGTGCTTCTATACTATGTTCATGACCTGTTCCAAGTCTGTCCCTTGGCTCTCAATCTCTAAGAATAGTTGACATGCCCTATTCTGCAAAGTTTGAAGTTGTTGCATCACTTCCATGACCTTGCACTGGATCATATGAATCTACTGCTACACTATGTGTTGTTCATGGGACCTCTTCATTTTCTGTATGGTCAGTAGGGCCTTCAGCTATACCTATAACTTCTCAGCTTGGTACTTCACCTCCTGGAGCTGTGACTCCAATTTATGCAATTCAGGGTTCTCAGATAGGTTCTCATGTATCTGCACACTTCTACTACTTAATTTCTTACATTCTTTAGTGAGTTCCTTAATTCTTTCTACTGTACTTCGGGCATTCACTTCTCATTGGTCACATTCTTCTTATGGAGTACTCGGTATAGCTTGGAGCTCTAGTTCTACTACTCTTTGTTGCAGTTGCTGAATAACTTCAATAAGCTTCATTACTTGGCATTCTATGGGTTCTTCTGACTTATGTTCTAAGCCAGTCACACAATGAAATGCTATGTTGACTGCTTCTTCGATCCTGATTTTCTTCACGAGAAGTTGCTCCTTCTCCCTTTGAATATTTGCGCGTTCTTTATCAAATTTCTCTTGGATGGCCTCCTTCTCTTGCGGTGCAGCTTGGTGTTGCTCTATGATTTCCTCATGTGTGTGCTTTAGGGCTTGGGTGGCCTGCGTTATTACTTCTTATGATTTTCGAAGGCATACTTCAACTAGGTCGGCAATCCTGCAAAGTTAAACTGACTCGTCTCCTGCTTCGGGTGTTCCTTCTGGCATAGGTGCAGTGGAGACCACGTGGTTAGAATGGAGGTCTTGCTGTACTCCTTGGAGCTCAACTTTGATTCTGTCGTACATCGTTTGTTGCTTGGCCTCCTAATTTTCTGTGATCTCTTCTATAGCTTCATTCAAAGTCACAAGGAGAAAGTTGAAGTCATCTAGATTGAGCGTGGTCTTCATCTTGGTCACAGTCGCTTTGGATTTCTTCTTAACGGAAGACTTTGAAGGTGACCCTTTTATTTTCTTTAGAACTTCAACTTCATTTTCTGGTTGCTGTTCAACTTCTTCTAGGTCTTCAACGTTACCTTCTCCATTTGGTGTGATGGAAGCTGTCCTTACAGAGCAACTATCCACATCTTGAACTTCTTCAGTTTTCTTTGACTCCTTTGTCTTCTTTGTCTTTTTTGTCTTGCTAGGCCCAGGTGTGTCCATGCAGCTTCTGGGCTGCTGATATCTGAAATATTCATTGGATCTGATGCAATGAGGAGGTCCACTGACCATTTCTTGGTGATCTCTTCAAGGTCTTCTTCTGTCAGTTTATAATAGGACTGCAGCTGTTCCTGGTGCTCATTAGCGCTTGGAGTTAGGTATATGAAGTGGTGGTCCACAATGAACTTCATTAAGGGTATGAATATGTGGAGTGTGTTTGAAGTAATGCGAGGTGTGTCTTGTATCGTGGTCTTCAATTGGATGTAGTATCTGTGAAAGAGGGCATTCGACTGCCATTACCTGCTCATATCTGTCGTGTACCATGATGTACTGAAATTCACAGCCAATGGTTCAAACGATAGGGTTTCAGAATAAATGACATCCTCCGACATCTCCCATGCTATGAAGGTGATCATGATGAGAAGCTAGCTAAAGTGGAACTCATATCCTTGTCTTGCGCTTCTCTACAATCCAATTCAAATTGATCTGCTAAGTACTTCGACCAGTTCATTTGGACTCCTTCTACACATTGTCCTGCGAGATCAACTACAAACCCATATACTTGTGTCGGCATGTTCTTGCAGACTAAATTTTCTGCGATCATCTGATAGGCGAGGCACACTACGCCACTGTCAATAGAGGTTACCTTGTAACCTTGCATGCCTTTTTCAACATTTCAATAGGGTTCTTTAATCTTCTGTGAAAGAGGGCGATCCGTGGTCTTTCCAGGGTAATAGTCTTGTGGGCCAGGGCCATGCATGATCATCCCAGTGATTTGATTGGTCAACATCAAATCAATCATTATGCACCAGTTCAACCAAAGATATCCGCCATGGTAGCTCGCCAATAGCAATTTTACACAAGCGTTCACCTCCTGGTGCCTGCCAAAGTGTGGAATCTTCATTACATTAAGTAGGGTGGACTGCACGAGGTTCATCTTCCATTGTTGAAGGATGATCTTAGAATTCTTCCCCTTCGTCATCGTCAGATACTTTTGTGGGGCAAGCATACCGTAGGCTTTTTGGTCACCAAGGTTGAAGTCACAAAAATTCAATGCTACAAGCTTGGTCTACTCAGTGTGAACTATGCACACACCCTTCGGTAGGTACGCAGTGATCATAGGATAGTCATAATCTCAAGGCACACTATCACGGTTGATTTCACCTTTCAGATGAGGTATGTAAGAGGGAATGATGCTCGGGATCATCTTGGCGTTTGCGATGTCATCTCTATGTTTGGTATGTTTCTCAGTGGTCTGTCAGGATGGTCCAGCTCGAGCAGTGGATGGAGAAGCTTCTACTCCTCTTAACGACGAGGCTTGGACTCCGGTGGACATTCCTCTTTCTGACATAACTCTTTTGGTTTTTAAGCTAGCGAGTACTTCTCTCACCGATTCTTCTGCTGTGCTAAGCTCGTCAGACATGTAAGCTCAGGATCACTTTCTTAGGTTGTCGATGGGATGAAGGTACCATAATCGAGTAGAGAGCAAGGCAGGGTAGTCACTATTTCACAATGTGGGTATTCTGTGAGCTCAAGATCTCAATTGACAAAAGTGTCTTTCGGGCATGGCATGACAGAATAAGTAAGTAAAGTTGTAATGGACTTCTTGCAACAGATAGGAGGGTCCATTAAATCTTGATTTGTCTGTTATGGTGTAGTCTAATGGTCAGGTAACAGGTCATAGCTTTCTTTCAAGCCATTTAGGCCATCAACAGAATGGGTATATCTTAATCTAACGACTATATTACTTCGACATGGTGAAGTGCCATATGTCGTTGTTCTTCTATTCTGAGGAAGCTCAAATTCTGCATGTTTTCCTTTTGCGCGGTTTATTCTGGAACGTTTTGTAATTTCTCGAACTTTGCTTTCTTCTTCATGATTTTTATAGCCTTCTTCCCAGTGAGCTTCTTCTCGGTCATCCGTTTTTCATTCTGATTCTTTTCTTGTCTTGGCATGGTAACTTCGCAGTGCTGATATTCTTTCTTCAAATCTACGGGTATTACTTGTCCAACATAATTTTTGGTCCTCTGTGGTTCTTCTATCATTCTATCAACTTCGTCATCCAGGTTCCTAGGGTCAAGAACCCTTGATCTGTTCTCTCGTTCTTCAATCAACTGCGTGATCCTTCTAGTCAATAAGTGTCTTAACTCTTGTCTCTGTTGTTCTAGGTCCTTTTCTGCTTCCTGTTTTCTGGCTTCATCTTTCTCAATCCAAGGTTTACCAAGTAACATATTAAATGAGGTGTTGTCCTCCACGAACTTAACAATCTCAAAATATTCTTCTATCGAAGCTCCATGAGCATTCATAGATATCCGAGTGAGATTTCCACATAGGTTTACCATGTTTTTTCTGAACAACCCTATTCCTCCTAATGAAGGGGTCATGTTAGGTCTTCCTATAGCTTTCTAGGTTCCTTCTATCATAATGTTCACCTATGATTCTTCATCCAAAACACAGTCAATGTCGAAGTCTCCTATTCTCACTTTGATCTATTCTTGCTTCTTGAAGATCTCTGATAGCCTAACATGCCAGTGGTCATTCAAGGTATCTTTCATCCGTAGAAATATATTTTCTGATTCTTTCTGGGTTTCTTCTACAATCTTGGTCTCTTGATCTTCTGCTTGCTCTATATTAAGCTTTTCAAGCCTAGCAATCATTCTAGGGTAATCCAGTACTTCATGGTCCATAGCCTTACAACAAAGATAGATGGGTCTTCGCCTAGGGAATTCTATAGAAAGATGTGTGGGTATTCTGCAATTGTAATAAAGAGTTAATCCTCTCTTTCTCTTCAATGATCCCCAATTTTTCATGTACTGTGTGCTAGGATCATAAAGGTTATCCTACAACATTTTTTTCTAGGATCCTACATCCATTGGTTAGTCCCAAAATTCTTTCTATGCATAGGTATAATGTATCTATCACTATACTTATCAGATATATTCATATCAAACTTTCTTTCATCTATTTATGCTCTGGTTTTGAAGCTAGGATAGAATATATCAAACATACCTAGATCCATGCTTTAGAAAACAAAGTTTTTTCACTTATCTTACTTCTACAGAGCACAAAGCTTCTAGATCTAATACTTTTAACTATTCTTACCTTTATCAAAGCACATAGCTTATAGATCTTACCTTTTTCTTGAAGATCTGACCTCTTTCTTCGTAGATCTGACTTCTTTTTCTTCAAATCTAACCTCTCTTCTTCATATCTGACCTTTCTTTCTTGTCACAAAGCTTCACAGGTCAAACAGAATATTGCGCACTAGGGCAACAGATCTATGCACAGAGCTTATTTCGCACAAAGATTCTTCTTCTTCAGTTCCCAACAATCACAGTTCCAGGTCCCGGCAACGGAACCATTTGTTGGCATAGGGTCAGACCTAGGGTTCAATGCTCAAGAGCGCACCAAAAAATCCCTAACTACTGAACCTTTCAGAAACACCTATGAAGCAGATGAAGTCTCACCCGAGGTAGAGGCAGGGGAGGTTGTAGGACTCAAGTGTCTGCAACATTAGCTGGGACACAGATCTCTAATTATCTTTCTTACAATGCACTTAGCATTAGTTATTTCCTAACATACATTCATCAATACACTTTGCAAAAAGCACAGATCACCGCAGTAATTACTCAGATCTATCACTTAGCAATGATAAACAAGTTATACTCAATAGATTAAGCACTTAGCATCTTATGTATCATATCTAGCATGCATTCATATCTCATAATTACAAAGCATCAATAAATATATCTAAACATATTAGAGTACTTAGCAAGAGAGAGACAAACACATCAACATAGTACACAGAGTTACCGTGGTTCACCCCCACCCTAGGGCTACGTCCATAAAGCCTTCTTTATATTATCTCGGTCAAGTAGTTACAACACGGAGCTTCAATGACCGTTACCCTACATAGGACAAGACATTTGTGCAGCTCACTATATCCTCTTTCCCCAGGTAGATCCAAGCACTAATCCTTCTCACACTTTGTGCACTCAGCACTTGTTACAACATGCATAGAGCTCTTATAGTCACACGGACTTCTGATCACATAGATCCAACTTATGCACTAAGCCATCGACTAGACAGGGCCCCCCTTTTATTACATGGCCTAGACCTCTATTTATACATAGAAGAAGGCCTAAACAAGGGCTAACATCCCTTTCCCGTTACAATATTCCCCAAAAACACAAAAAGGTTCCACAAAAGGTGGCGAGATCCCTTGATCTCCACTTCACTATGCGCTTCATATTCGATAGGCATTCAAAGTACCAAATGGTCAACTATGACCAAGTATTCCTCAAAACTTGGTCAAGGGCCAACAATCTCCTGGAGAGAAGATCCTCAAAGCCCGAAGCCCGAAATTAATCAAAGTCATTGGTTGTGGGAGGAGTGTGAGCCGTCAATTTTAGTTCGACATTCGGCTAGCTAGGAGGCAGCATGTGTTGGAGTCAGGAAACTTCCCAAGCCCGAAGTCCTGGATTTTATGTCAATGATAGATCAAGGAGAAGAGAATGTGGATCATCCATTTGATGGATGATCCATCCTAGGACGTGTGGTAGGGGTGCCATGTGGGGACAAGTGTCACCTGGATTCATTACCTTTTGGGCCCTAACCTGTTCATTTTTAGTGACACATGGCACACATTCCATGGGTCCATGTCACCATGGGTGATGTCATCATTCGATGACATCTTCGGGAGTATGGCCTCCGGGGATTCCCAAGGTCTCTACTAGTGAAAAGTTTCGAAGAATGAAGTCATGAATTCACATAGACCAGTGATCTAAGATCCCTTTGGGACTTTTCTCAATCGTTGGATCAATAATGGAAGAATGGCATAATTACTTCAATGAATATAACTCTAGGGGAGTTCAGCGACTTGGGAGTTGTAATTTCCCGAGCACCGAAGTCCCAAAATCAATAAGGATCGTTCGTCCCAATGATTGATTAATTCATGGTTGTTGGATCAACAGTGGAAGGATAGGGTAAGTACTTCGACGAGTATCACTCCGGGGGAGTTGAGCGACTTGGGAGTTGTGGTGTTCTGGAATCCCGGAGCACCAAAGTCCCAAATTGGTTAAGGTTGTACATCTCAGTTCCTAATTAAGTTGCGACCATTGATCTCATTGAAGCCTCTAGATGGGACAGGATCTTCCAGTTAATGGGAGATCAAATATCAACCGTCTGATCTGCTAGTAGATTTATTGGAAGGGATTAAACGAAGTTTAAATATGGGAGAAATCGAAGATTGAAAAGGGAAAATAGTTGAAGGCCGAAGTCCAGAGGACTTGGTCCCAACATCGGTCTCATGAAAAGGTAATGGGGGTCAATTCGAGGAAAAAACGAATATGGAAGTGACTAATCCTTGGGACATTTTGTATGAACAATCTCTTGTGTAGAAGAATACCGAGGAATGTGCTAAAGAGTGAATTAGCCCATGGTTTCGAGTTGTGGCCACACGTAAAGTAGTTTGAAGGAAGCACCTACACAAAATTGAATTTTGTATCAGATAAAGGATAACATGGAAGTGTTATAATATGGATAATAATAATATATTTCTTCATTAATTGAGAAGAAAAAGGACCTGTAGAATTTTTTGGAAAATGTATTTTATAATATGCATAATTCTAACAAAATGGTTGCTTGCACATTTTGCAGAATTAGGGGGTGTAAACATATCAATTTCATAAAAGAATGCATATTCAAGAAATGGAAGAAGGAGAGGGAGCTTCCAGCCATGATAAAGAGGCCAAAGGTCAAAATATCAGTGTTGGTAATGCAGAGGCAAAATCCAATGGACATAAGGCCAGAGGGGAGCAAGAAACATTGATAGAGACTGTGAGAAGCCTGAAAATAAAAGTGCATAGTTACAAAGTAGACAACGAGAGATTAATGAGAGAACAAAATTATATAAATTATCAAGTGATACAAAGCTTAAATTGGTTGCAAAGGAAAACAAAAAATGGTTCAAACTCAAAATAAGAGGAAGAGGGAAGATGTCATGAAAGAAGAGATGACTGCAGAAGGACCGGTTATTAAACAAGTGCTAGTAGAACTCATATGAATCAGTCACCTCCCTACTCAGGAAGGAAATTTTATTCATATGAAGATTCCATAAGTAGTCCATAGGTGTCTCTTGTTAGGAACCAAAGAAGAAGACATGAATTGGACAATTTGCAAGGAGAGTTGAGGAATCTTAAGACACCATCCTTTGACGGTGAAAGAGGAAGGCAAGATGATGTTGAAGCATTGTTGCTTGGACTCAAAAGGTTTTTTCAATTGCATAAATACTCATCAAACCTAGACGACATAATTTCCACATACCATTTACATGGGAAAGTTGTTATGTGGTGGGATCAACTGAAGCAAGTTGAGCACATTAATGAGAGTAGGAGCACTTGAAAGTAGTTAAAGAAATATTTTCAGAAGGAGTACCTTTTAGAGCATTTCTATGACAAGAAAATTTAGGAGTTCTTTGAACTCAGGCTAGGAAGCATGACCATGGCAGAGTATGAAAAGAAGTTCACGGGGTCGCTAAAGTATGTAGGGTTTATAAAACATGAGAAGGTGAAAGTACAGAGGTTTTTGAGTGGAATGCCATCCTTTTATAAAGAGAAGATTCAATATAATTAATCAAAGACTTTGATTGGTACCATTAGGAAGGCTAAGTACATGTATGAGCAAGGAAAGGGCAGAGAATCCATGCAAAAATCTTGGAAGGATAAGAAGAAGGAGAAGTCTGATCAAAGGAGGAAGGGATTCAAACCTCCTTTCATTAGAGATATCCCTAATAAAAATCATCAAGACTGGTATGCTAAGGATGAATCCTCGAGAGAATAATCCTTGGGAAAAAAGGGAAGACCACCAATCCAATTTTGGGGATGCAAAGAAGATCACATGTACAAGGATTTCCCCCACAAAGAGGACAAAGTGAAGACCATGCACAACATACAAGAGGCTACAACAGTAGAAGACATAGGAAGAATTTATGCAGCCTTAGATGATCATCAAGCAGAGTACCAATCCAATATGATCGAGGTGGAAGTTAAGAACATTAATAAACCTATTGCTATTTTAATTGATTTAGGAGAAAGTCATTGTTACATTGATCCTAAAATAGTGGATAGATTATGTTTGGAGAAAAGTAATCTTGCAAAATAAAGTTTGGTTAAGCTAGACACTGGAACCAAAAGGAGAATACATGATATGGTGAGAGGTTGTTCTATAAATATTAATGGTGTGAATACTAATGTCGATCTAAATATTATACCATTGGGGTCTTATGATATTATAATTGGAATGGGTTGGTTGGAAAATAATTATGTTGTTCTAGATTATCATGAAAATACATTTACATGTCTTGATGAAGAAGGACAACATAGCACTATGAAAGGAGTTCCAAGACCCATGTGTATAAAGGATATTTCATCCTTACAACTAAAGAGATGTTTTAGAAAAGGATGTCAATTGTATGCAGCCCATGTGGAGAAACCAGAAAATGAAAAGGGGCCAAGCCTTGAAGAATTTTCGGTACTACAAGAATTTGAAGATGTATTCCAAGAAATACTAGGGTTGCCACCAAAAAGGGAGATAGATTTATCTATTGATTTAGTGCTAGGAGCTAGCCCAATATCAAAATCACCTTACATAATGAGTACACCAGAATTAAAAAAATTGCAAATGAAGTTGGAAGAATTGTTGAAGGGTACATATGTCCAAGTGTTTCACCTTGGGGAGAACCAATACTCTTTGTCAAAAAGAAGGATGGAACTTTGAGGCTGTGTATTGAATTTCTACATCTGAATAAATCCATTGTGAAGAATAAGTACCCCCTACTCGGAATTGATGACCTCTTTGATCAACTAAGAGGGGAAAATATATTTTCAAAAATAGACTTGAGATCCGGATACCATCAGGTAAGAATCAAGGAAGAAGACATCAATAAGACAACCTTTAGAACTAGGTATGGACATTATGAATTGTAGTGATGCCATTTGGATTGTCCAATGCACCCACTGTCTTTATGCCCTTAATGAATGTCATATTCATAAATTATTTGGATAAGTTTGTCATATTATTCCTGGATGACATACTTGTCTATTCTAAGTCAGAGGAAGAGCATGAACATCACCTAATCTCGGTATTGCAAGTGTTGAGGGAACATCAGTTGTATGCCAAGCTTAGTAAGCGTTGTTTTTACCAAGAGCATATCCATTACTTGGGACACATTATTTCATAACAAGGTATAGCAGTAGATCCAGAGAATATTGAAGCCATTAGAGGATGGCCATCTCCTAGGAATGTTTCAGAAGTTAGATATTTTATGGGATTAGCTGGTTACTACAAAAGATTTATAGTAGGTTTCTCTAAGATTATTCATCCCATCACTTCTTTTCAAAAGAAGGGAATCAAATTTGAATGGAAATATGAGTGTGAAGAGAACTTTAAGTTGTTGAAATAATTACTTACTATTTCACCTGTTTTAAAGATTGTTGGCCCAAATGAAAGTTTTGTGTTATGTACATATACATGCAAGGAAGTTCTTGGTGGAGTCCACACTCAAAATGGACATGTCATTGGTTATGAGTCTATAAAGATTAAAGAACATGAGAGTAACTATGCCACACATGACTTGTAACTTGCTTCCATTGTTCACACATTGAATATGTGGAGGAATTCTCTCATGGGGAAGAGATTTGAATTAAAAATAGACCAGAGTGGTCTGAAATATCTTTTTGAACAACCAACTTTGAATGCCAGGAAAACATGATGGCCGAAATTTTTAAGTGAATACGATTTTGACATCAAGCATATCAAAGGAAAAGAAATTAAAATTGTTGATGCACTTAGTAGAAGAGTACATCTCATGCATGCTACAACCATTAGTATGCATCAACCATATTTAAAGAGCATAATTTTAGATGTTGTTGTCGTAGATCATGATTACCTATAGGTAAAATAAATATTACAACAAGAAAATGTACAACAGAAAATAAAAAAATATGAGATGAAGGAATATGGATTACTTATTCATAAAAATAGAATTTATGTTCCTGATTCCGGGGAACTTGGGAATTTGGTATTAAAAGAAATGCATAATGTTCCATATGTCGGACATCCCGGTTATGAGAAAACAATTACAGCAGTAAGAAGCCAATTCTTCTGGCCAGGAATGAAAAAAAATGTTGTTGATTACATTGCCAGATGTATGGAATGTTAGAGAGTGAAGGTTGAGAATAGCCACCCAACGGGTTTTCTACAGCCATTACCAATTCCAGAGAAGAAATGGGAAGTGGTAACCATTGATTTTATAACTAAATTTTCTAGGACAACAAGACAACATGATTCAATCATGGTAGTGGTTGATAAATTGACAAAGGTTGCTCATTTTGTTTCTGTAAAAACGACTCATAGAACAACTAATATTGCATAAATTTACATGAGGTATATTTCTAGGTTGCATGGGATACCTAAGGAAATTGTCTCAGATAGAGACACAAAGTTTACTTCAAATTTATGGAGGGGATTGTTTAAAGTATTTGTTACAAATTTGAACTTTAGCACATCATACCATCCACAGTCAAATGGGAAGACAGAGAGAGTAAACCAAGTAATTGAAGACATGTTGAGAATGAATGTGATGGATAATCCCGCTAAGTGGGAAGATTACTTGCACTTGGTTGAGTTTGTGTATGATAATGGATATGAAGATTCATTGAAAATGAGCCCATTAAAAGTGTTGTATGGTAGGAAATGAAATACTCTAGTGATTTGGGACAACCTAGTAGATAGAGTGGTACTTGGGACAAGATTTCTCAAATATATGGAAGACTAGATGGTTAGAATTAAACATAATTTAAAGGCAACTCAAGATAGACATAAAATTTATGCAGATAAGAATAGAACAACTAGAGAATTTAAAGTGGGGCAACATGTGCCCTTAAAATTGAATCCCAAGAATTTCTTTTTGAAGTTGGGTAGTTGTACAAAGCTAGTAGCCATATTTTGTGGTCCATTTGAGATATTGGAAAGAATAGGTCCAGTTTCTTACATGCTTGCATTATCTTCTTCCATGAATGTGCATAATGTATTTCATGTCTCTTTGCTAAGAAAATATGTACATGATCCTAACCATGTTATTGATTGGCATCTGATTTAGGTAGAAAATGAGAGAGACTTTTAGGTCCAACCAATGCAAATATTGGACAGAAAATTCAAACTAATCTGGAATTGAGTTATAGAGCCAGTAAAAGTCCAATGGACCTACTACGGTCATGAATATGCTACTTGGGAGAATGAAGATTCCATGCAAGCAAAGTACCCACAATGTTTTGAATAAATTTTGAAATTTTGTTTTTTCTTTTTATATGCACTGAGGACAGTGCCAAAATAAGGGGGAGGGTATGTAACACCCCGAGTTTTGAGCCCTGTATTAAATAATGTGTTTTGTTAATGAAAGTCCATAGTGCCCAAAATATTGAAAGAGGTCAATGTGATTAGGAAATGTAAAGTTTGATCATTATTAATAAAAAATACATCATTGGTTGCTAGATGGACAAGGACAAAAGTTATAGGGGGATATGATTCCACATGAGAGGGGGCTTGAGGGGATAAGTATTTGTTTTATATTTTATTTACCCATTTTTTTTTTAATGGATAATAACAGTTACATGAGATTCTTGGGGGGGAGGCTAAGTGGTTCCTTAATTCCAAGAATTACAGAAACCCATCTTTGGTCTGTTTGGGGGGTTCATGGATTCATTGTTTGCTTCTTCTCCACTCATTCACTCACTCAATCAATAGCTCGTTGTTCACAATTTTTGTTTTTTTTCTCACTCCATTCATTATTTCACCCACTCCTCTTTCCTCATTCTTGTCTTGTCTTGGGAAAGGTAAACAAAATCTTGGAGAGGAGCCATGGTTTGTTAGATGTAAATATTTCTGGTGTATTACAGCCATGAATTAAGTCCTGCATGTCTGAGATGTTGTGGCATGTGTTCATATTTTCTCACAACTGCGAGTCATGCGAGTCCCAACATGGAGATTCTAGACCAATTTCACTAGAGCCCTGGGAGGAGATGGACATCCTGAGGGATTGCATGACAGAGAAGGGGGTCCATTCTCTTGGGTTGTGTAGGTTGAGTAGAAGAGAGTTGGTGTACTTTGGATTGTTGTGGGTGTTGAGAATCAGATTGAGTGCTGAATGGTTTGGGAATCCAAGTGACACTCTGGAACCATCCTTGTGGATTCATAGCCCTAGCTTGGGGGTGACATTGTTGTTGAGACTTGGAAAAACAATGTCTATGGTTGGGTGGAATGTCCTTTGTCTGCATCTAGTTGGTGATTCGTTTCATTAAATATAAGTGCTCTTTGTTATGGTTTATTTTCTTGTGTATTTATTCCACTGTGTATTTATTTATCTATGAATTTCGTATCCATATTATGCATGCTTGTTGGTTATTGCTTTGTGCGACATATGGTTCATTTATCTTATGTTGTAGCATGAATATTGATCTATGCATGTGAATACTTCGTGCATATTTATTAATAAAATGCTAGATCAGAAGTCGAAAGAAGTCTAGAAGTGGGATTGAAGTGGCATAGCCTGAACTGTGGGTGGCTGGGTATGTTACATATTGCTCCATGATCAATAGAGACCAGAGATGTGAAACCAAATCATAGAACCAACTAAAAATACAAGAGCACACCAAAATAAAGAAAAAAAGAGGCCAAATGCACACAAACAGGATATAGTAGTTGAAAAGGGGCCTCCCTCACTAGAGTAGGTATGCCTTGTCCAAGAGGGGAGTGAGACTCCCTTCAAAATATTGGAGGTATCATAATCAATTATAAGGGCCCTTGTGGGCTTATAGTGCAGTCACTCAGATCCCCTCGGAGAGGTAATCCTCCATAAAGGATGTGTGTTTTTCAACCCTTATCTAACTCAAGGTACCTACAGAATAACCCTTGCAAGTAACCTATGTGGCTACCTATGTCAAGCAACTAAAGCCACCATGATATAACCGATGTGTAGGTGAACTGTTGTAAGTCTAGTCCACCCTCTAGGCAGGGTGATAAAGCTTGAAATCTTGAAAGTACCGCCTCTCACAGAGGCAAAGGTACTAGCAAGACCCCTATATATGAATTAAACTACATAAATATCTCTAATGCTAAGAAGGTATTAGAGGGATATCTCTGCAACCAACTTCACATGACCTCTTGCTTAAGTCCGATCTGAGCAGATCCTCCTAATGTCACTAATTACACAATGGGTTTCACCACTACCTAGTGAAACACATATGTTTAGTTTAATAGCCTTGGATAATTTTACTCACAAAATCCTATTCCAAGACCCTATATCCTATTCTTGTTTGTGTACCCTGAACAATAAAATCATTTCTAGTCAATTTTAGTTAATAAACATTAATTTTAATGGATTTGATTACTCAAGAAGTGTGGCCATGAAACTGATGATATTACAACTCAACATATCAAAGAAACGAATAAAAATATTGCTAAGTCCTAATCTTAAATTCTCAAGAAATGGTAAGATTTTAAACACAAATTTCAATGCAATGTCTACAATTTCAATAAAATGCAATATTTCCACATGTATCAAGATCAATACTAAATAACATAAGATAAAATTCCATGATGCAAAATGGGCAATTTGTTTTTTTTTATTTTTGATATAAAGAAAAGAAAATGCAAGGACAAAATAACAGCTTCAGATACAAACCCTACTACAAGAAAAAAGAGACAAGCCAAGAAGGATACCAAGATGAAAACACTCAGAGCAATGGGAAAGGACAACTAATGAAAAATATGATAAGAAATAATATCGCCCAAAAATTCAACTATAAGAACGTTTCCTATCACTCTGTAAGCACTCAATAGTTAGGACATAGACCCAAGAAGACTCAACAACCAACCAAACTCACCTGACAAACACCAAACTCGACTAGTAAGCCTAAACAGTTGATGTAAATGACTATTTGAGCAAAATTCATGTATGTATGCACCCTACAAAAGGACAACTCATGCATGTACACGTATATCAAGGAAACAATCGTGTATATGTAGTAAAACACTGCCAGGGCAAGGATTAAGCCAAGAAATTCAGATGAAAAGTAAAAATAGATTGTCAAGCAATCTCCCGACAAGGAAACTTAGAATAACATTGAGCAAGTCAAGAAGAAAAAAAATCCAAATTTGAAACAAAAGATCAATCCCCAGTAAGTTCGCCAATTTTGTTACGAGGAAAATATCTCTATGGCTTGGCGTAAACCACAACAGATGGAATGACACAAAAAAATAAAATCTATTCCCAAGTATGATATATAAACAAAATGCTAACAAGACAAGGTCAAGATACTATCTCCTATGGACATCCGATGAAGACCAGCATTGAGCACACAACTCAAAGCTTTATACCTGCAACTTGTCCTCAACAACCAAGATACACAAGCATATGGTGATAATATATAAATTTATCATATAAAATAGCATAATCCATTAACATACATGATAAATACGCCCATGGAATAATAATTCAAATATTTGCAAGATATCAATTGGACGAGAAAAGAGTATTTCTATTAAAATAATCAACAAAAGTATATAGGTGAAAAACTTCTGTGTCGACACATCTTGGAACCGAGAAACTAATTCCCTCCAGCTGGGCTTCCACCACTTCAATCCTCCACCAAAGGAAATCTCTTATAAAGGAGACGATGAGGTTCTCCATCAAAGAAGGAAGATCTTGGGGGATGAATAGTGAGTTTATACTTTCAAGGATAAAGGTATGTAGACTCAATGTGAAGTGAAATTTCTCTAGAGTATCTTTTCTCTCAAAATTTGAATTCTCTCCTCTCCATGTCTTGGATATGGCTCAATTTATAGCCTTCAAATGGAACTTAAGGGCCAATTCAGAGCATTTCCATTATATGGAAGCTCAAGGATCATGGATCTTGTGATGTGACATGGAAACTCGACATAATTTTTAATTTTGAGCACCAAATTTGATGTACGATGGATGTAGTGGAGAAACCTATGTATACACTTGTTTTCTAATTGGTAGGGCACATATATGTGGAAAAATGTGTTTTTTTTTTCTTCGAAAGGTTAAAAAGGGGACTTCAAGTTTGCATAGGGAAATGGAAAGGCCATCCAAGCAAGTTTCATGGGGTGAGGCAAAATTTTCTATAATAGAAGAAGGCCCAACATGGAGCCAAGAAGCATGTAACGTTGAGAATTCACCTCAAGAATCATTTAGTGAGGAAACCGACAGTTCCAAGGAATTTTCTAGAAGTGGGACTAGTTCACCCTTTCAGGGGAGAAGAAAAAGGAGAAAATGAGCCAAGAGTGATGGTCATAAAGAGTTTAAGAAAACCAAGATTCCCACTTTTAATGGGGGTATTAAGAAGGAGGAATAAGCAGAAGCTTGGCTACTTGTCCTAAAGAAGTACTTCAGAGTCCATGACTACTATGAAAACTTAAAGGCCTGAATAACCATTTTCAAATTGAATGGAAAGGCCTCCATTTGATCAAAGGACCTTAGAAATGTGAAAGGAATCCATGAGAAGGAGTTATCCTAGAAACAAATTGAGAAATATTTCAAGAATAAGTACCTATCTAAGAGGTACTACGATCAAAACACTAAGGATTTTTATGAACTCAAGTTAGGACAACTCACCATGGATGATTATGCCAACAAATTTCTTGAGTTGATAAGGTGTGTACCTTGCATCAAGGATGAAAAGACAAAGAAACAATGATTCATTAGTGGAATACCTCAATCTTTTCGAGACATAATCAAGTTTGATGAACCTAAGATAAAGAAGAAACCATTAGGAAGAAAATGTACTGTTACGAGAAATTCAAGCATAAGGAAAAACCTCATAAAGAGTGGAAAAAGGAAATAAATCCAAGATTTAAGAAGAAGGGGTTTAAACCCTCAATATTTAAGAACCTTGGGAAAGGATCTAAGATGATCCTTCCTACTAAAAGTGTGTATCAACAAAATTTCCCATCCCAAAGTGGAAATAAACCCTTTAGATCAACCACAGGAAAGGCTAATATTGAAAAGAGAGAACCATTGAAATGTTGGGGCTCTGGAGAAGAACATTTGTTGAGAGACTGCCCACATAGACAACAAGACAATAAGAGCACCTACAAAATCCAGGAAGCTACCACAATCAATGATGTGGCCAAGAGAATGCCGCAAATATATGCATCCTTGGATAATAGACAAGCTTATAACCAAGATTCAATAGTGGAGATGGAAGGTATGATTGCCAACCATCCTATTTCTATTTTGATTGACCTTGGTTCTAATTTGAGTTATATTTCCCCTCAAGTTGTTTAGAAATGTAAGTTGCAGCCAGTAAAACATGCTAAGTCATGGCTGCTACAACTAGCCACTAGAACAAAAATAAAGCTACTAGAGGTCTTACCAGCATGCCAATTCATGGTGAATGGGCTAGCCACCCAAACAACACTAAACATACTTCCTTTATGATCTTACGACATGCTGCTTGGAATTGATTAGTTGGCTTCCCATAAATCCAAATTAGATTGTTACAATAAAACATTGGAATGTGAATATGGTGAATAGGAGAAAAGATCCCTACAGGGAATTCAACAACTGGTCTCAGTGAAACAAATCTCATCCCTCCAACTGAAGAAGAATTGAAAAAAAGGATGTCCTTTGTATGCAATACAAGTACTAAAATCTATTGAGGATAGTACAACACGATTAGAGGACCATCCTATATTAAGAGAATGCAAACATGTGTTTCTAGAAGAGGTACCAGGTCTACCTCTAAGAAGAGATATTGATTTCTCAATAGAACTTGTACCCGGGGTGGTGCCAATGTCTAGAGCACCCTATCAAATGAGTATGCCAAAGTTAGTTGAGCTCAAACTACAGATAAAGGAGATGTTGGAGAAAGGTTACATCCTTCCTAGTGTGTCCCCTTAGGGAGCACCAGCTTTGTTTGTGAAAAATAAGGATGGCACACTCATATTGTGGATAGACTAACAACAACTCAACAAGATGAAAATTAAGAATAAGTATCCCTTGCCAAGAATTGACGACCTATTTGACTAGCTAAGTGGTGCTACAATATTATCCAAAATTGACTGAAGGTATGGATATCATTATGTCTGAATTAAGGATGAAGACATCCATAAAACAACCTTTAGAACAAGATATGAGCACCACGAATTTATGGCGGTGCCATTTGGGCTTACTAATGCACCAACCACCTTTATGTGCTTGATGAATAATGTACTCAGTAAATTCCTAGAAATATTTGTGTTGGTATTCATAGA
>JASDQU010790222.1:0-17772 GCA_032191745.1 Picea mariana | reverse complement strand
GCTAGACATACGCGCAGCGAGAGAGTTTTCAGAGAAGTCCATCTTGTGAACCTGTTTAAGAAGAACTACGGGAATGAGGCTTTCTATAATGGAGAAGAGGCAGATATGACAGATGAGGAGCATCCAAAGGAAGGGAAAGTTGAATAACCTCGCCAAGAAGAACCATAAGCTTCACGAACTGCGCCGACTATCGAAGTAAGTACTATTAATCCTATTGTTGTTTCAGAAACATTAAGCAATGAGAGTAATCAGAGTCACCAAAGTGCTCAAATAACTTTCACTAGTAGTTCGCCACATACTCAGTCCAAAAACCTAGGGATATATATGGCAGATGAGATGATGTTACCCACCTTTAAAGGAGATGGATTTGAAGATCTTGAACATCACTGGTTTCTCTGCGAAGTTGTGTGGAGTATTAAGAATATCATTGATGAAGCTGTCAAACGTGCTGAGTTTAGTACTACCATAAGAGATCACGCATTGAGCTCGTATATGAAATTTGTCCAAGGGGCTACACCTAAACCACTGAATGCCATTAAGACTTCGCTAATTATTGAATTCAAGAAACCTAAGTCAGAATCGTAGTGCATTATAGAACTGAAATAAATAAAGAAAAGAATATTTGAATCGATAAGGGAGTTCGATCAGAGATTCAAGACCTTGATAGGCCATCTAAGTTTTCAAATCCCAGATGAGAAGAACAAGGAATGGTTCATTGTTGCCCTCTTACCACACATCAGATTCCCTCTGATGCAACAAAAGATTGCTTCGTAGGCTGAGGCACTGTAGATCTCCATGAATTTATAATCAACCCCTATGGGAGAATCTAGCTCAGGTGTGAGTAAAATCTTGAGTCAGCTAACTAGTTTATCTCTGCAGGTTGAAGATATGAAGAAAGACAAGGGAAAAGATAAAAGAGAAGACATCTGGTGTGTTAGGTGCAAATCAAAAGGCCATGACAAGGAACATTGTCCCCTATTTCAAGAATACTTGGCCTCTGGAGCTTCGAGCCCCTTGAAACAAGTTACCCTACCCTGGTGTGACGTATGTAGAAATAGACATCACCTAGGTGAGTGCTACTACATGCAAAATTATGTTCAGACACCCACAAATTTGTATTGCACATTTTGTAAGCCCATAGGACATGATGATAGAGATTGTAGGGCTTACAATCTCATGCATGAAAGGTCAAGGGATATATAAAAGATTCAATGTGAAGTACAGCAAGAAGGAAACACTACACACTATAACTCCCCTGGGAGAGTAAACTTCAACCCTCATGGTGGATTCCAAGGAAGAGGAAGAGGAGGAGGTATGTGTTGAGGTCGAGGGAAAATAATATGTTATAACTGTGCATAGCCTAGACACTTGGCAAGGGACTGTCAGAACCCTTGTACCACTTGTATCTATTGCAACTCTTTCGAGCATGTCATCGAGGAATGTCCAACATTGCTGGCTAAAATTCAAGAGAAACGGGGACCTCAATAGAACCCATAGATACAATTGATAAAATATGAACCTCATGGAGAAGACCCTAGAGTCTTTTTTATCACTAGAGCAGGCATTTTTATAGGAGAAGACAGAATGATCCAAGGAAAAACTACATAAGAATTAGGAGTCAGGAAAGTTGCAGAGAAGACACAAACTTTTTATGCAAACAAATAAAAAAAAATGTTCGAGGAGGCAAGAAGAGAATTCAGGGGAGGCCAAGGCTCTTCATCGAAGACATGACCAGAAGTAAGAGAATGTGGAATGCCTCTGACATTCGATTATTCTGCTTCACCTGAAGATGGAAAGGAGGCAAGTAAACTTGTCAGCTTCTTGTATACGTTTATAGAGCTGATTAAAGACGAGAAAGCTATACAAGAACTGCAAAATTTGGTCAGATAGTATGAGATAGGAAGGGTATATCCTTTACTGAATAAATCAATACATCAACTATCCAAGAAGAGAAGGACGAATAAGGAACTACACCTGAATTCTCAGGTTGGAGAATATGATATCAACTATGTGGTCCTCAAATTGGGGTCAAAGGTCAATGTCATGACGAAGAAAACCTAGGCATTGATGGGAAAACCTAAGTTGATCTATTCCCCTATCAGGCTTAGGATGGCTAATCATCAGGCAGTAAGCCCCTTCGAAATATTGGAACATGTCCCTGTGGACATCGACAGAGTGAGGACATTTGTAGACTTCGAGGTGATTGAGATAGTTGATGATAGTTTTCCTTACCTTGCGTTGTTAGGAATTGATTGGGCCTTCAATAATTCCACTGTGGTTTATTTAAAGAAAAGGAAAATGACATTTGAAGGAGATGGCCTTATGGTCATCGCACCGTTAGATCCCGATGAAGGTTTGTGATACACTGAGCCCATCAGAGAAGAAGACCACGTATATGAACTAGAAAATATATATAAAATAACAGACATGCAATAGGATTACATTAATCCTATGGCAGATGGAAATTTGAGCTGGGGAAGTGACAATGCATGTTCATCAGACTCAGAAGAAGCATTGGAGAATTGGCAGAACAAAATGTACTAAGTATCTACAAGGAGATGTGCTAGATTAACCAGAGAAGTATGCTGGATCGACACAACAGTAAGTAACTTACCCACCTTTGATGGTTTGAATCCCTTAGAAACCTTCTTACTAGACTTTGAAGAAAGTGTACCAACGCAACAAATCTTGTTGGCAATGGATGAGGCCTTGAAATCCACACCAACAAGATGGTGAGGGACACATAAAAACAACATTACAGAATGGGTACAATGCCATATCCTCATGACTGCATGGTTCTCAACACAAGTAGAAGGCTGCGAAGTTTGGTACATAGGCCAAAGCTGCCCGAAAGACCATGTGAGAAGTTGCGAAGAAGACTGGAGCAATATTCCTCAAGAGAAGTGGGTGCAAAAATTCATAAACACGCTGGACACTATCCCTATCAACTAGTACCTTCAAGCAGAGCTATGCCTCATCATTGTAGATTGGGTAGGTATGACTCAGAACTTTGTCACCACCTTTTTATTCGAAAGCCAATATTCTATAGTAAATGAAGAATTACACACTATAAGACAAAAAGTATTTGAGGAGGCACCGAGCATCCCTTTGGATCAATAAGAGAATGAATGGACTGTGCCTCTCCAGAAACTGCAAGGCTGTTACAACATCAATGATGATGAAGACGATGATCCTAGGAAGGTGAACATCGTAGAAACAGAAGGTCAGAGAGATGTGGAAGGACTAGGAGTTGAGCTACCATTTATTGGATGACCGATCATGATCAAGAAATTCAATATTGGAACAGAGCAAACACCGAAGCTTGCAAATGTTGGAGATTATTGGGATGCTTCCACTATTGACAAGATCACTGAGTTACTGCATGAATATCAAGACTTGTTTCCAACCAAGTTCATTGAAATGAAGGGCATTAAAGGGCCTATGGGAGAAATGAGGATCCTTTTGAAACCATATGAAAGACCAGTCAAGAAGAGGCCCTACATATTGATCCCTAAATATAAAGAGAAAGTGAAGATTGATCTCGACAAAATGTTGGAAGGAGGGATTATAGAACCTGTCGAAGAATTAGAATGGATTAGCCCTATGGTGATACAAGACAAGAAGACAGGAGAGATCAGGATCTACGTAGACCTTAGGAAGATGAATGATGCTTGTATGCATGACCCCTTCCCTACGCCATTCACTGACAAAGTGTTAGATAATGTAGCAGGTCATGAAGTATATTCTTTTACAGATGGATTTTCAAGATACCATCAGGTCTGGATTTCCAAGGAAGATTGCCATAAGACTACCTTTTCCATAGAATGGGGATCCTACCAATATACAGTAATGTCGTTTGGATTGAGAATGCCCCATCCATATTTTCCAGGGTGGTAGTCGAAGCATTCAAGGAGTTCCTACATAAGTTTCTACAAGCATACTTTGATGATTGGACTGTTTTTAGTTTATTTCATATCGAATGTTTAAGGCTAATGTTGGACAAGTGTAGGCACTGTCAAATTGCCTTAAACCTGAATAAGTGCATTTTCTTTTCACCATTTGGAGTGTTGTTAGGTCATATTGTATGCAAGCATGGATTGTTGGTAGATCCATCTAAAATTTCCATCATAGTCGATCTACCCCCTCCTACTTCAGTCAAACAGTCGTGCACTGCGCTGGGACACACATGATATTATAGGAATTTGATTAAAGGATATTCCCAGATTACAACACCCATGGAGAAGATTTTGAAGAAAGACTGTAAATTTCACTCAACAGAAGAATTCCAATAGAGCTTCGGCACACTAAAACATAAAATGGTTATTGCGCCTATTCTGGTTTTCCCAAATTAGAGTAAAGAGTTTCACGTGCATGTCGATGCATCTTCTATTTCACTAGGAGCTATGTTAGCACAACCAGAAACAGGAGACATCGACCACCCGTTAGCCTTTGCTAGCAGGAAGCTATCAAACGCTGAGATTAATTACACCACTATTGAGAGATAAGGGTTAGCCATGGTGTATGTGCTGTAGAAATTTTGCCACTACTTGTTGGGAGGACACTTTAAAATGTTTACTGATCACTCCGCACTGAAATACCTAGTCAACAAGCCAGTGTTGGGGGGATGGATATGCATATGGATTTTTCTATTTCAAGAATATGATTTTGAAATCGTAGTTAAGCCAGGGAGAATGAACAAGGGTCCTGACCACTTGTCGAGGTTGGAACATGGAGAAGAACCCACTAGTTTGGAGTATACACTATCGGATGCACAACTGATATCCATTAGAAATATTGATGACCACTTCGTAGAGATATTCCAGTTCCTTTCAACAAGAATGGCACCGAGTGAATATAGAATCACCTAGAAGAAACAACTAGTAGTGTGCGCTGCAAAATTTTCACTTATAGCAGGCCAGCTATACAAGATGGGACCTGATGAGATATTGAGAAGGTGTTTTATGGAGGTAGAAAGACCATTAATCCTCGCTAAATCTCATGAAGGCATTGTAGAAGGACACTACGTAGGGAAAGCCACTGCGCAGAAGGTTCTTTGAGCTGGCCTTTGGTGGCCTACCTTACACAGAGATGCTAAGGATTATTACATAGCTTGAGATGTATGACAAAGAATTGGGAAACCGTCTAGAAGAGATGAAATGTCGTTAGCATCGCAGCTGACCATACAAGCATTTGAGAAATGGACCATTGGCTTCGTGGGACCTATTAACCCACTAGGGAAGTGCACATGAGGAAGGTACATAATTACTGCGACATAGTACTTGACCAGATGGGTCGAAGAAAGAGCAATTAAGGAGTGTAGTGCCACTATAGATGTGAGCTTCATATTTGATGACATCATAACCAGGTTTGGATGCCCAAAGATCCTTATGAGTGATCAAGGCACACATTTCATTAATAAAACAATTGAATCCTCGACCAAGGAATTTACAGTTCATCATCAGAAGAGAACACCTTACCATCCACAAGAAAATGGGATAGTTGAAGTATTCAACAAGATCTTGGAGACAACGCTAATAGAGATTTTTAGTGTCAATAGAGACGACTGTGATTTAAGAGTACTAGCAGTATTATGGGCCTATAGAACCACTTGCAAGAAGCTAACAATGAAGACCCCCTTTAAATTGGTGTATGGTCTTGAATTCGTTGTCCCAATGGAATATTTGGTACCAAGCTTAAGAATTGTTTCCTTTACAGATATGGATGCAATGGTGTTGGTTGAGAGAGGCTTTCAAAGTTGGTCAAACTGGAGGAAGACATATTTGTTGCAGGATTTCATCAGCAGGTCCAGAAAGAAAGAGAGAAGGCCTACCATGACATACACATTAAGAAGAAGGCATTTAAGCAAGGTGATCTGGTATTGGTATATGACAGTAAATTCATGAAGCATCCAGGAAAGTTCAGAACTCATTTGATTGGGCCATATGAGGTTGCCTATGTTACAAAAGGAGGAGCTGCATAGTTGAATACTTTGAATGGAGAATGGAAGGAAGGTTTGGTGAACGGGAGATGACTGAAGTTGTATTATGAAAACCAGCTGCATCTCAGCTCTCGGTAAAAGCATGAGGATAAGGGTCTAGGTACCAGGTGTAGTTGAAACTGGGTACTAGACACAGAAAATATAGTCTGCACAAAGGGAGGAAGGGAGGACTAGAGCTAGAAGCATAGGCTGCCCTGTGCAGTCTGAAGATAAAGCAAAGCTGAGGGATCAGATCTGAAGTGCCTCAGGATGAGTCACATGTGAGTGTTGGGGGCTTGTTGGCCCTTGGTTATGGAAGCAAGTGAAGATCAAGGAAGAAAAGGAAAAAAGTGAACTACACGGAAGACACAGTGAATGCTACTGGGCCGAAGTGAGAAAAAGAGCAGAAAATATGGAGTGAAGTAAGAGAAAGAAAGACATTGGACAAAGAGATCGAGGATGACAGATCAACAAGAAAGACAGATATTGGACAACTCATCAAGTGGAAAAATCCACTGTTGGATCCTTTGGAGCACTGCGCGAGTAGGAAGGAAAGACAGGCTGGAGAAGCCATGAAAATGCAGGACAAGATGACCTAGGATTTTGGACACCTAGGGTTTTGGTATCTAGGGTTTTGACACCTAGGTTTCATCCAAAGGATTTCGGTGAGTGATTGTAATGTATAAATAAGAACCTGGATGAGGGAAGAGGGTTCGTTCTAGTTTTTGTTATTGGCATGAGCGATTGTTGTGTGTGAGAGAGAAGTGCTAAGTGTAAGATCCTTCTGTGATTGTAAGATATTCAGCTGGGTGCAAAGATTAGTCCTGCAGTTGGGTGCACAAGAAGGGGAAATATAGAGAGTAGGAGAAGGAAGATCTGCTAGCTGAGAGTGCAGACAAGAACTGTATGCTTCATATTAATATATTATAAAGCACAGTTCTGTGGATGTATCCCTAGAGAGAGGGTGAACCATGTATATTTTGTGTTGTGTGTGATTGATGCTCTGTTCTTTGTCATTTGGTAGACCGTTATTGCATCATTGTGTTAGATCTGATAGATAGTTCTGCAGAGTAGATCTGAACTAGTAAATAATATATAATTGTTGTATTGATTTTGTATTGGATCCACTTGATATCCCCTTGGTTGTAGACATCCATGTCCCGCAACCTGCCCATAGCTACTACGGGTGAGACTGCATCTACTTTACAAGTGTTACCAAAAGGGCTAGTAGTTAGGGCTTGTTGGTGCGCTCTTGGAGATGAAACCTGGGTCTGCCCCTGTGCCAAAAAAATGTGATTAATAAGACACAATGATAACGTCCTTCAGTGTAATTTTAACGAGCCCAGAGAAGGTAAGATCAACAGTTTTTCATTTTTAGAGAGTCTGAAAAAGTGTAAAAGGAAACTCCACTGGGGTACCTTTTTCGAAGGCAGTCTAGTCGGCTCGAAAAAGGGGTAAACTAGCACCGAACAAACGTCTATTCGAAACCATTTTAACGAGTGTGACAAAGACAAGATCACTCGACAATATTTTCATTTTTAAGGATTCTAAAAAGAGCTTAACTATGGACTCCATAAGGGATGTTCTTCTGGACCAATTTAAAGAGTCTGAAGAAACAAGGTCACTCGGCCATATTTTCAATTTTAGGGAGTCTGAAAAGAGATTAACTATGGACTCTGCTTGTAACATCCCAAAAATAAATTATTTTTTAATTTAAAATTTCTTGGAAAAAATTATTCCGTTTTTTTGTAAATTTGAAAGTGGAATTTTTTTGGCATTTATGGAAATTATGAATTTCGAATTTGGTTAATTGTAATTAATGATTATGACTGTTGGGAAGAGACTTGATTTGACCCAACTAGCTACTTGACTATGACACTTGTATGAAACAAAATATTTATAGTTATTGCAGGAGGACAAATGGAATATCCATGTTGAAATCAGTTGACTATGACTCCATGAGTGGGGAACATGTTGGAACTACCTCAAGGCTGATTGTTACAAGTAGAAAATCTAGAATTTGGTGATTGGCAGCCCCTGAAAATCAGGGATTTGGAAAGCTGTGAAAATTCCCAAGGGAGGGAAAAAGACCTAGGCAAAAATGGATTTTGGATATGTAGCATATGTGAGGAGGCAGGATGTTGCCTAGTATGTTGGGGAAAATTTACTGACTCTTGATGCTATGAACACTACTCGCTGAGTGTGAGGCAAGGAAAAGACTGCTGAAAAACTGAAAGGCATTTCTTGAGGAGGAGTTTCGAGTTAGCCCTAATGGATTTAGGGTCAGGCTAGGGGGTCAACAGGACAAGTGATTTAGTTTCCCTGTTCTAAGGTTGGGAGAAATGTGGTTGTTCCCTTTGTCTTCCAACGAACTGGTTCAGATATGTTATCATATTCCTTCTTTGTTTGAATGATTAAATAACTAATGTAATGCATCTGTTAATTCTGAATTGAAATAATACCATGGATGAAATCTGTTCGATTGTGTGAAGCTTAAAAAATGATAGAACGCCTCAAAATAATTTAGTTATGAGTGACTCTTTTCTGTTGGTTTAAATACTGAATGAATGCTATAATTTTCCTTTTATTTTATATGTTCGCTGAAAGGGTACGCATGACTAAATTCTGGAAATATTTATTCTATAAGCTAAATTGCTGCTATACGGTGGTAAAACTGTAGGATAAATTCCCAGTGTATTGAAACTCCTTATGTAGAACTATCTATGTATAAATTGGATTGAAATCAAGTTCATATACATGTGTATGTACATTCCTATAAGTAAACTTCAGAGTCATAATACTTATTCGAGACTTCCATTCTTGCATAGAATTAAATCAGAACTAGTACGAAACGCTATTTATTCCATGATATATATATATATATTACATATATAAATATGTGTGTGTGTATTTACAGTTGCCGATCTACAGTGACATTATAGAAGAAAACTAAGATTGCATTGCTACAAAAGAATATATATATATGTTCCTATACTATATAAGTAATAAATTTCTCCAACATGAATGTAACGACAACTGTATAAATGAAATGCTGAATACGGGAGACCATTAAAATTTTCCGAAATAGACAATCTGAAACCTCTCAATAAATTGTATTTGCAGCTCAAGATTTATCTATCTACACAGTGTAAATGAAATTGAATAATGTAGCCATGTACATACATTCATATGCTTACAATCCTATAGGTGAATGAATATACAAAAAACATATTAAGTAAATTGAAATTTCAATCATATCCATGCTAAATCGAAAATCAAAAACAAGGAGGAAATCTATATATGTATGGAATAAGGAAGAAAATGTGCTTTCATATCCTACAGTGAGGAATATATAGAGTCACAGTATTCATGAAAATATCGAAGTAAAGCAAAACAATATGGAAGACTCATATCGCGTAATAGATATGATACGAATATGTCTGTACAATAGATTCGATTTACAAAGTGTAAACCTTTAGAAATATATAAGTTTCTTTTCCATACAATGCACAACTGCAAGCTCGGACTATACAAACATTTGATACTAAATATTCAATTTAAGACAACAACCATGGTAAATAAATTGTAAGTATAGGATGAGACCAGAATGGCGGGAAGATTTGAATAAAATCATCCAACAATCATTACATTATTTCAAATAGACAGGGGAAAGTTCGGTAGATTAATCTTCAAAGGAGTTATTACATATAGCAATCAGACTAGAAAATCAAGAGTACAATTTGGGAATTCTCCTCTTTCCATCCACTACAGGAAATCAAACAAAACAATATAAAACCTATATAAATCTAAACTGAAACTGTGTCCTTCACTTCTTGAACTCCTGAAGGGTTTATAAAGGTAACTTGAATACCTTTTGCACCAAGGACAGGAACAAAACATCCAAAATTTTGCGTAGACGAAAGCTCTGGAAAGATTTATCATTTAAAATATTAGCATTTATATGAAAGAAAGATAGACGAAAAATACCAATAGAATGATAAATGCAGTAACTGAGTATTCCAAAGTGGCACTCAACTTATGAATTACAGAATCGTGTCCTTTCCTTGTTTCTTTCTGGCTGGATAGGCATCCGAGCCGAGAGAGGATGGTCCAATGACTCCCTCATGGGTACCCTCGCATCAACAGGGCCCATCATTAGTGATACATACCGAATCTTTAAACGAATAAGACTAACAAGAAGGAAATATTTACACAACAACCAATGGATTTAATGAAATGAAATAATCGACAGTACTAGTTTTCTTTTAACATATAAATGATATAAGTCATGCTGTGTGAAGACATAGTATAAGTATTTCACACAGAACTGAGACTATACCTTACTGTTGCATTTAACCCTTCCAGAACCAAATCATAGAGAATATTTATAAAGAAACAATCAATACAGATATATTCCTTCTATTGAATGCAAATGGGTAGACCACGATAATGACAATAACTGCTATAATATTTTCAGTAGAGAGACCATAAGAAACTAACGACAATTGGGACATAAAAACCTAGGATTTTCTTTTATCTAAAAGAAACGCTGCAAGTGTAAATTCCCTAAGTCAGAACGGGGGTTTAGGATGCTGAGACCTCTCAAAGAATTAGAGATTTAATCTACAGAAAGAATTACATACAGAAATGGGAAGTAGTCCAGAAACATTACAGTGAATAAATATAATGTGAGATTTAAGTAAAACAAGTAATATTGACATGAGGGTCCTTCCATTGTAATAAAGAACCTGAAATTTGTTTCATAACTTGAACACAGGGTCACCAAAAATATTACCAGGGAGGTAAAATGGTGGTGTTGCTCCACCAGGTAGCGTTTTCCCCAAATTGACGACATTCTCCAGTAAGAAAATATTACGCAGAGCCTTTCAAAAGACTCCACAATGAAACAACAAACACATTAAAAAACTAATAGGAACCTTAACTACTCATTTTAAATGTTGAAGGTACGAAAGGCGGTCTAGCCATGTGACGAGGGTAGAGTTGGCATGACTGGAATGGATGAAGGGCCAGGTAAGAGCATCGTAACTCGCACAGATAGGTTTTCCATTAAATGATAGAGGCAGAGTATTAACTCCCTTCTGACAGCAATCCACTCTTTCACATCAAGAAATTCATGAAGTAAATGAATTCTTCTGAGACTCGACAAGTTGGCACACGTATACATTAACTGTTTTGTTACAGTTAGCTTATCGTTCGAGAGAAGGTTCACTGGAACTTCATTTGGTTAAGTTGAAGTAACATAAGTTCTCGTTACTCAAACTCTATTAGGTAAAGGGATATGAATATTACTAATCTTGGATAATGCGTAAAAGTAACCCATCGATAATCAGAACTATGTATATTAATGCTAAACGCATACCACTAAGCCACTTCTTTTCAACTGTGGGTATAGATCTGTCCCCGTGGCCATCCATATATATATATATATGGTAAGAAAATATTCATTTTCAAATGGACAAATTAAATAGTATTGTGCGCAACCCATATGAATCTCTTTTGTACAGAGAGACTAGGACTATAAGTCCTAAGTGTAGTCTATGGTATAGATATTTATGTGTATAGATGAGTAGGTTGGAGACTAAAGGGGAATTACTAAAACCCTTGGAGATTTAACCATATGAGTTTCTATATCAAGAAAGATAGACAGGTATGTAAATGGCATCATGTGGTAGGATGAATTTATATTACATCACGAAAAATTATAACAGGAATGAAGATTTCTTCCATCTATCGACAAACATATAAGTGAAATTGGAGATTAATGCCTCATAGAAAAAACAATTATGAAATTTTTGAGGTACATTACATATGGTATCAGAGCAAAGGTTACAACACTTGGACCTTGAATAGGGCCAAAGTATTTACTTAGTACATTTTTTTGATTATGCAAAAACTAACAAAAAAATTGTTGTTACAAACATAAAACTATTTATGTTTCTTGTTAATCATGGCAACCCAGGATGACACAAAAATCAGACTTGATGGGAATCCTGAACAAATACCTCCTAAAGATCAGAGAAAGAACAGTGATGAAATCTCACCTACCAAAGTTCTGGAAAATATGAGAAACCTCGTTGTTGAGTTGTAGGTTTTCAAAGCAGATAATGAGAAACTGAAGAAGGCACATCAGGAACAACAAGAAATAAATGAAGTCCTCCTGTGTAGTATAGTGACAAAGAAAATCCCAAAGGATGAGAACCATGAAGAAGAGGTTTGTAAAAGACCCTCCAAGAATTCTGGTCCTGAAGCAGACAAAGGGGACAGTTCATCTGAAGGTACACCTTCAACTGAAGATAAAACAAAACCAGACAGAAAAGGGAAACAGGTAGATCACCTTGAGGGAGAATTTAAGAAAATCAAACCCAATAGATTTGATGGGGAATCCAAAACAGGGGAGGAATCCGAGGCATGGTTATTATACATCAAGAGGTATTTCCATATCTACATCTATTCCAGCAACATGAAGGTTAGAATGGCTATCTATAAACTGAAAGGAAAAGCCAACATTTGCTGGCAAGATCTGAAATTGGCCAAGGAACTAAAAGAGAAATAGATGGAATGGGCAGACTTTAAGAAATATTTGAAGAAACAATACCTATCTGAAAGATACTATGAAAGGAAAACCTAATAATTTTATGATTTACAACTTGGTCAGATAACCATGGAGGATCTGATAAACAAATTCCTAGAATTACTAAGGTTCGTACCTAATATCCGAGAGGAAAAAGTAAAAATCCTGTGGTTCCTAAGCTATTTACCACAGTCTTACAAGGACAAAATCAAGTTTGATAACCCCAAGTCCTTGAGTGAAGTATTCAAGAAATCTCGAATGTGTTACGACCAATACAAACATCGGACCGAATTTCCCAAAGTTTGGAAGGATAAGAAACAAGATCGAATGAACCAATAGAAGAAGGGATACTAGCCAACTCCTTATCAGAACGCAGCAAAAATATTTCCAAGAAATTACTTTCACTCTAAATTTCCAAATATGCAAGGCAGTGGTAAACTGGTAAATTTGGGAGGAAAGACGTTTGGAGACAGTCCCCGTGAACCATTAAAGTGATGAGAATGTGGAGAACCTCATATAAGGAGGAACTGTCCACATTTAAAATCAACAATGAGAACTATTGTTCACAATTTGCAGGAAGCCTCTATGATGGGAGATGTGGGTAGAAGCCTGCATCGAATAAATGCAGTCGTGGATGGCCAACAAGCTGACCACCAGTCCTCTGTGGTAGAAATTGAAGGTAAAATCAACAACACTCGAATTTCTGTTTTAATAGACCTATGAGCTACATTAATTTATATTACTCCCGCTACATTAGAGTCAAATAAACTTAAGAAAACAAGACATGCAAATTCTTGGCTAGTACAACTCACAACAGGGACGAAAAGAAAATTTGTTGATTTTATTCCTGATTTTGAGTTCAGTTTAGGCAGTCAAAACATAAAGAAAAATCTGAACATTCTACCATTAGGATCTTATGATGTAATTATCGAGATGGATTGGTTAGAAAATCACAAAGCAATGCTATATTGTTATGAAAAGACACTTAAGTATAAAGATGAAAGTGACACCGCTAGGACAGTTCTAGGTATACAAAAACTAGTATCAATTAGACAAGTTTCAGCAATGCAATTCAAGAAATGCATGAGAAAGGGTTGTCAAGTTTATGCCATCCAAGTAACAAACCTGTTAGAAAAATAAGATAAACCCAACTTGGAGGACTTTGTTGTTCTACGTGATTTCAGAGACGTGTTTGTTGATGAAATACCTAAATTACCCCCTAGAAGGGAGATAGACTTTTCTATCGACCTGCTACCTGGTTGAACCCCTATCTCTAAAGGACATTACTGAATGAGTTTACTGGAATTGACAGAATTGAAAATTCAGCTACAGGAATTATTGAACAAAGAGCATATTGGACTGAGTGTTTCACCATGGGGAAACCAGTCCTCTTTGTGAAAAAGAAAGATGACACTATAAGACTATGTATCGATTATAGACAATTAAAAAAAATGACTATTAAGAACAAGTACCCCTTACTTAGGATAAATGATCTGTTCGATCAAGTAGGTGGGGAAAAGATCTTTTTGAAGTTGGATTTACAATCCAGTTATCACCAAGTTAGGATAAAAGATGAGGACATAAGAAAAACAGATTTTCTAACAAGATATGGACATTACGAATTTATAGTTATACCTTTCAGACTCACTAATGAGACAACTACGTTTATGTGTTTAATGAACAGTGTTTTCAGTCAGTACTTGGAAAAGTTCGTATCAGTATTTATTGAGGATAATCTGGTTTATTCTAAAACAAAAGAAGAACATGAAGATCACTTAAGAATAGTTTTGCAAACTTTGAGGAAACACAAACTGTATGCTAAATTCGATAAGTGTGATTTTTATCAAAAGAAAATACAGTACCTAGGACATGTAATATCTGCAGAAGGCATTGCAGCAGACCCTAAGAAAATAAGAACCATCATGGAATGGACGATACCTAAGGATGTAGCGGATATCCGGTCATTCATGGGAATCAATGGATATTACCACAGATTTATAGAGGGATTTTCCAAAATTGCTTACCCTATATCATCGTTACAAAAGAAGGGGACCAAGTTCAACTCATCACAGAAGTGTCAAGAAAGTCTTAATAAGTTGAATGGATTGTTAACAACTGCACCCATTTTAAAGGTAGAAGTTCCAGACAAAGACTTCACCATCTGTGTGGATGCGAGTAAAGAAGGATTAGGTGGTTTCCTAACCAAGGAAGGGCATGTTATTTTCTATGAGTCCCAAAAACTAAAGGAACACGAGTGAAACTACGTCACTCATAACTTAGAATTGGCAGCGGTAATACACGCCTTGAAAATGTCGTGACACTACATAATGGGTAGAAAGTTTTTGTTATTGACTGACAATAGCGGTGTGAAATTCCTATTTAGTCAGCCAGAACTTAATGTAAGGAAAGTAAGGTGTCTAGCCTTCTTGAGCGAATTCGACTTTGAAGTAAGACATATCAAGGGTAAGGAAAATAAAGTAGTTGATTCTTTAAGAAGAAGAATTCATGGCTTATTTGAAATAAATGTTAGGAGGGAAAAAAACGATCTTGAATAGAGGATAAAGACTGCAGGTAATAACAACAAGAAGTAAACTCAAACAATGGCAGAATTACAGGACACTGCCTGAAATTCAGACAAATCAGATATGAGTATTGATAAAAATGGTCTACTACAATTTAAAAACAGACTATACATACCAGATTCAGCAAGGTTAACAGTTTTGGATGAGGTGGATAAGAAACCATATTCTGGTCATCCAGGATACCAGAAAATGATGACAGTGCTTAGAAAATATTTTTATTGGCCTAATATGAAGGGTGACATAGCAGAATACTTAGCTAAGTGTCAAGATTGTTAGCAGGTAAAGGCCGAACACCAGCATCCAGCTGGCCTGTTACAACCCTTACCAGTGTCAGAATGGAAATGGGAGACTATATCGCATGAATTTATTACTGGTTTGCCTAAAACTCAGAAACAGAATGATTCTATTATGGTGGTAATCGATAAACTTAGTAAGTTTTCACACTTTGTTCCTGTAAAGTCTACATTTAAAGCTATTAACATCGTTGAAATATTCATGAAAGTAATTTTTAGACTGCATGGTATTCCTAAAATGGTGATTTTATATAGAGACGTGAAATTTACATCTTCTTTTTGGAAAGAATTGTTTGCAGGGATAAATACTAATTTGAATTTCAGAACAAGTTATCATCCACAAACAGATGGACAAACTGAACAAACAAACCAAATCATAGAATATATGCTCCACATGTACATAAGAACAAAACCAAGCAAGTGGGAAGACTACTTGCACTTCGTATAATTTGCATATAACAATGGGTACCAAACTTTGGCTAAATTGAGCCCCTTCGAGGTACTGTATGGCATAAAGTGTACAACTCCAATTAGCTGGGACAACCCATTTGACCGACTCATGGTTGGACCAGAGATGCTCCAAGAAATGGATAATACAGTAAGAAAGGTACAACATAACTTAAAAGAGGCACGGGACAGACAAAAAATCTATGTGGACTAGAAAACAAGACACTTGGAGTTTCAAGTGGGAGATCATGTTTATTTAAAAGTCAAAGCCTAGAAGAGTTCACTAAATATAGGAAACTGTGCCAAGTTGGCACCCAGGTTTTGTGGGCCCTTCGAGATACTAGCTCGAATTGGACCCGGAGCATACCAACTTGCACTTCCAACCAATCTAAAAATTCATAATGTATTTCATGTTTCTTTGTTAAAGAATTATGTTCATGACCCTACTCATATGATTGATTGGAACTTGGTGCAGGTGGAACTAGAAGGCGAGTTCCAGGCAGAACCTCTTCGCATTCTTGACTAGAGAGAAATAACACTTCGAAACAGAGTCATCGCTCAAGTAAAGGTGCAATGGAAGCATTTTATCCCTGAGGAGGACACTTGGGAGTCGGAGGGAGATTTGTAGAAATCTCATCCAATCCTGTTCCAAGAAAGGAACGAACACTGAGGACAATGTTTTATTGAAGGGGGAAAGGATGTAACATCCCCAAAAATAAATTATTTTTGAATTTGAAATTTCTTAGGAAAATTATTCCGTTTTTGATAAATTCGAAATTAGAAAATTTTTGTCATTTATGGAAATTCCGAATTTCGAATTTGGTTAATTGTAATTAATGATTATGACTATTGGGCAGAGACCTGATTTGACCCAACTAGCTACTTGACTATGACACTTGTATGTAACACAATATTTATAGTTATTGTAGGAGGACAAATGGAACAACCATGTTGAAATCAGCTGACCGTAACTCCATGAGTGGGGAACATATTGGAACTACCTCAAGGATTATTGTTACAAGTGGAAAATCCAGAATTTGGCCATTGGCAGCCCCTAAAAATTAGGGATTTGGAAAGCTACAAAAATTCCCAAGGGAGGGAAAAATTCCTACGCAAAAAGGGATTTTGGATATATAGCATATGTGAGGAGGCAGGACGCTGCCTAGTATGCTGAGGAAAACTTACTCTATTGCTGCTATGAACACTATTGGCTGAGTGTGAAGCAAGGAAAAGACTGCTGAAAAAATGAAAGGCATTTGCTGAGGAGGAGTTTCGAGTTAGCCCTCATGGATTCATGGTCAGGCTATGGGGTGAACAAGACAAGTGATTTGGTTGCCCTGTTCTAAGGTTGGGAGGAGCATGGTTGTTCCCTTTGTCTTCTAGCAAACTGGTTCATATATGTTATCCTATTCCTTCTCTGTTTGAATGATTAAATAACTGATGTAATGCATCTTTTAATTCTTAATTGAAATAATACCATGGATAAAATCTGTTCGATTGTGTGAATCTTAAAAACTTACAGGCCTCAAAATAATTTAGTTCTGAGTGACACTCTTTTGTTGGTTTAAATACTAAACAAATGCTATAATTTTCCTTTTATTTGATATGTTCACTGAAAGGGAACGCATGACTAAATTCTGGAAATATTTATTCTATAGGCTAAATTACTGCCATATGGTGGTAAAACTGTAGGATAATTTCCCAGTGTATTGAAACTCCTTATGCAGAACTATCTATGTATAAATGGGATTGAAATCAAGTTCATATACATGTGCATGTACATTCTTGTAAGTAAACTTCAGAGTCATAATACTTATTCTAGACTTCCATTCTCACATAGAATTAAATCAGAACTAGTACGAAACATTATTTATTCCATGA
>JASDQU010790221.1:132929-155281 GCA_032191745.1 Picea mariana | reverse complement strand
GGCCGAATTATTGAGGGCTTCAGTCCCCACTTGGAGCATGGCACTCTCTAGTTGGAGGGTTTGACATTCAGATCTGCTTGGTACTGGTATTCACTACTTATCCAGCCTTTAGAGGCTTCTTTTGTATTTTCGGTAGCATTTTGTAGCAGCTCATATCTGTTGTTTGTACGACCATCTGAGGTTTATGCCAGATCGGCCATCTATTGTATTGATCCTACATTAGTTATAATAAAAGGGTCAGATCTTTGCTTGTGCTTCTATATTTTGAATGTATGATGATCTTCATGTGTTGAATGAATCTTGTATGCACTTAATAACTCAATACACACCTGCACATCGACAAACCAGTGGTAGTTAGTGATTCCAAGCCAGAATTGGGCTTGGGATCATTACATCAAGCAAGCTTCGAGGGCATGGGATGCCAATATGGACTCCTACATGTTGTCATAGAACTTTGTACATTGTAAATTAGACTCGAATGTCTACATGCTCATGACGACTTATTCAATTCTACCCTTAGTTCTGTATATTGATGATTTGTTGATCACCGATTGCTTGACGTCAATGATTGCCGCAGTCAATAGGATTCTACATGATAGGTTTTTGATGACAAACATGTTTCTACTACACTTCTTATTTTGACTTGAGATCAATCAGGATGCATCATGCGTCAACCTATCTCATGCCAAGTATGCACGAGATCTCCTTGAGAGATTTCACATGATAAACTACAAGTCTACTTCGACTCCTTTCCTATTAGGAGTCAAACTTGAGGATGGCGGGGAGACTCCACTGTTTGACAACACAATGTACAGAAAACTAGTGGGGATCTTGTTGTGTCTCACACACTCCAGACCAGACCTCTCCTATGTAGTTGGTGTAGTTTCTAGTTTCATGCGGGAGCCGCATGAGCTACATTGGAAGGCTGCAAAGCGTATCCGTCGATACGTACATGGCACAAAAACCTTTGGGATTCATTATGCAACAAAATCTACATTAGATCTCATCGGGTTCACTGATTCTGACTAGGATGGCGATAACACTAATCGCAAGTCCACATCTGGTTACTCACTCAGTCTTGGTTCTAGGCCTATCTGTTGGTCGAGAAAGAATAAATATGCCATTGCTATATCTTCAATCAAGGCAGAGTACAAAGGGGTAGTTAACATAACCATTCAGTCTATGTGGCTACAATATGTTCTCACTGAGTTGGGCATTCAGTTTCATCCACTAATCATCATCTGGTGTGACAACCAGAGCACTCTGAAGTTTTGCAGAGATCCAGTTCAGAGGAAGTGGATGAAGCAAATCGATATCTGCATGCACTACATCCGGGACTTAGTACACAAAGGAATCATTGACCTACAATTTTGTCCTTCAGCAGAACATACGACAAACATCTTCACCAAGACCTTCACTGAGAAGAAGTTCCATTCTCTGCAAAGTCATCTTGGAGTGAAGGACACAATTGACTAGCAACTATAGTTCTTTTTTTTACATACTTTGTACCTTGAGAGGGGGTTTTTCCCATGAGGTTTTCCCTCTTTCCTCACTTTATTTCAGTGTATTTTTTGTATTTGGGTACCTAAGATGGCCTCTTTGCTGGGACCCATTCTTTATTTTCACCATAGTGATGTTCAAGGGGGGTGTTGGAGTTACTTCACACACACCTAGGATTTATTTTTCCTAAGGTTTTTCCTTGTTTATTAGTCATAATTATTCATTATCCAGTCTCCTATATTTTAGGAGAGAATATTCCACCTAGAGAATATTCTCTTTCAGTTGACACTTCAATTTGACTAGTTGAGTTGAGTCTAGATGATGCATTGGTTTTTTCACCATGAAACATTGGGATCATAACCATGCTAATGCACACTTGCCTTGGTATTATCACCATACTAGCGCATTACCCTTGATTCCTTGATGTACTCCTCACTACACTCTGTTTCAGTCAGTTAACTGAGGACTAGTTGACTAGTTAACTCAGCTAGGTGACAATTCACTCCCATAATTACCTAAGAGACTAGACTAGGTGGAAGTTCACTCTCATAACTATTGGTGTGTGTCCAGATCACTCTAGACCACCACTATGGTGCATTGGTTCTTCTCCAGTGCACATTCATTGAGTTATACAAAATATATCATGTGTAAATTATTCATTATTCATTACGGTTAATGAGAATTCTTCTATTCTTTGTCTCCTCCTTGTTTCTCAATTTCTCTCTGCAAATGTGTGTAGTATTTTATAGCTATATCTATTTATTGCAGGTTCAACAAATTTACATGGTATTGGAGCCGACAGTCTGCTAAGCAAAATCTACACCAAAATATTTTGCAGGTACAAAAGATTGAAGACAACGGAAAGATGGATTTCCAAAAAGAATTCATTCTTACACCTTACAACTATTTTGCATGGAAGGATAGAATAATGATTCATCTCCGAACCAGAGGATTGTACAGGTTAACCTTGAATACAGATATAAAACCGACATCAGCCATAGAAAAATACAAGTATTTAAATCGCATGGATGAGGCACTTAGAACAATTTCCAGTCTTATTTCTCCCAATCTCCTTTTTTACATATCTTCCTGTAAGACTCCCAATGAAGCATGGACCACCTTGGAAGGGATCTTTGGAAAACATGATGAGATGAGGGGACACATGCTAGAGGTGGAATTTCTCACATTGGATCCAAAAATCTTCGACAATATCCAAGATTTCTTTACAAAATTCAAGGGTTTACTGTCGCAACTCAAAGCTTGCAGGGTTGATAAATCGAAGGAGAAGAAACAAGTGGTTCTCACCATTCTCTTCAAACTTGGTCTTGAATTATCTGTATTTGTATCCACATTCCATTCTGTTAGATTCTTTTCTGGAGCCACCTAGAAGATGCCTACTCTTGACGACTTTATTGAATCCCTGACACAAGAGCAAACCAAGTTGATCAACATGGGAAAAATCAATGGCCCAAAGGTGCATGCACTCACTGTGCAAGATGGCAGACAAAAATATCAGAAATCTAAAGATAAAGACAAAAGGAAATCTCATGCACATCTGAAGAAGGGTACACAAAACCCTTCATTGATGCCTCCGGATCCAAAGGGGAAAAGGGAAGAAAAGGGGAGAAATGCACGTACTGTCACAAAAGATTCCATCCAGAATCCGCATGCATGAAAAAAAAATAGATCTAATGTCTCAAATACTTAAGCAAAACAACCTTAGAGATCGCATCCCCGAGGGTGCCAAGAAGAAGAAACTAAAAGATCTAAATCCCAAGAAAGGAAATTCTAGCCATGCCTTGATTTCCATCAACTCCTCTCCCGATGCTTGGATCGTAGATTCAGGAGCATCACATCACATCGCTGCCTCAAAAGTAGTCTATTATTCTTTGTATGCATGCAAAGGTCCTCCTATTCTAATGGGGGACAACTCTTCTGTCGAAGTCACTGACAAAGGAAGGATTGAACTCACCAATGGAAGCTTCGAGAATGTGCCGCACGTTCCCAAACTTTCCGTCAACCTTCTCTCCGTGTATCAGATGACGAATTCCGACACCGGAAATAAATTCATATTCATGCCAAATTCCGAGGACATATACAACATGCAATCCAACTCCAAGGTTGATACCGATGAGGTAAATCATTAGTCTAGATTGTATACTTTTTCTGAATTCATTGAACCTGATTATGATTTACTGCTTACTCATGCTGATGAAATTAGTAGGATATGGCACAAAAGGTTTGGACATTTTAATTTCAGATACATGCAACAATTTAGCAAGAAAATATTGGTTGATGGTCTACCAAACATCCATTTCTCCAAGGGAGTATGCGAGGGATGTGTTATAAGAAAACAACCTCAAGAGAAATTCGACAAAGAAAAGTCTTAGAGAGATTCTGTACCTTTATATGTTATCCACAGTGACCTTATGGGTCCTTTTCCGCATCCATCCATCAATAAAGTGAGGTTTGTTCTCATTTTTGTTGATGATTTCTCACTGTTTACATGGATCTAATTTTTCAGGCAAAAATTCGAGTTATTTCAACACCTCAAATATTTCAAAGCCCTCATTGAGACACAGTCTGGAAAGAAGATCGAAGTCCTCCAAACTGATAATGGGGGAGATTATTTCAATCATGAGATCCATGATATTTTCCATGAGGCAGGGATTCAATTGCAACATACAGTTCCCAATACTCCATAGCAAAACAAAGTTGCTGAGCAGAAAAATAGATCTCTAAAGGAGATGGCATCTTGCATGCTGCATGCAAAGTCACTACCACAGAGACTATGGGACGAAGCACTTAATTTTGCAACATACATCCAAAATTGATATCCCCATAGATTTGTCAAGGATAAGACCCCCTATGAGGCTTAGAGTGGCCTCAAGGCAGAAGTGACCCACTTTCACATTTTCGGTTCACATGCATGGGCCCAGATTTCCTCTAAAAAGAGAAAGGCACTTGATCCACAGAGCACTGAGTGTATTTTTGTTGGATACCTCAATAGTGTGAAGGGATATAGGATTATTGATCTTTCATAGAACCGACTCATAATTGAGCATAGTGTCCAATTCGAGGAAAGTGTCTTGCATGTACCTCAACAACCACATGCAAACACCTTCATTCTTCCACCTGTACGAGATGATGAGCATGCACATGCCAAATATTCTTCAGATGAGAGTTCTGATTCAGAGGACTCAGATGATTAAGATTCAGATTTAGTACAGTCAGATGCAGATGCATATCATCCAGATGAAGTTGTAGAGCCATAATGGAGGCCCAAGTGGGCACAAACTACTCTTTAGGATGCAAGGGATCTCATTGGTGATCCAACCGACACTAGGAGGAATTGATCTGATTTCGAGGAGCCTCCTGTTTCACTCATTGCCACTGAACCATTTCCCTCCATGCATCTTTTCTTGTTTCAGTCTTCATATCCACAGTCTTATGGCGAGGCTACTGGAAATATCTTTTGGGAATCCGCCATGCAAGAGGAGTACAACTCCCTCCTCGAGAACCAGACTTGGGATCTAGTTCCCCTTCCTTCTGGGAGGAAACTTGTCAGATCCAGATGGGTCTACAAGACCAAGAGTTCAATGGATGGACAGATTAGCAGATACAAATCCATGCTTGTTTCCAAAGGCTCTCATTATGTGCATGGTATTGACTATGATGAGACCTTCGCTCCAGTGGCAAAGATGGATTCCATATGATTGGCACTTGCCATTGCGGCAACCAAGGGATGGGAAGTTCATCAGATGGATGTGAAGAATGCATTTCTTCAGGGTGATATCTCTGAGGAGATCTTTATGGAGTAGCCCCAAGGATTTATGCAACACTCATCTTTGGTTTGTCAACTGAAGAAGTCCCTTTATGGCCTCAAGCAGGCTTCGAGGGCATGGTATGCCAATATGGACTCCTACATGTTATCATAGAACTTTGTACATTGTAAATCAGACCCGAATGTCTACATGCTCAGGACGACTGATTCAATTCTACTCTTAGTTCTGTATGTTGATGATTTGTTGACCACCGATTGCTTGACTTCAACGATTGTTGCAGTCAATAGGATTCTACATGATAGGTTTTTGATGACAAACATGGTTCCACTACACTTCTTCCCTGGACTCGATATCAGTCAACATGCATCATGCATCAAACTGTCTCATGCCAAGTATGCACGAGATCTCCTTGAGAGATTTCACATGACAAAATGCAAGTCTACTCCAACTCCTTTTCTATTAGGAGTCAAACTTGAGGATGGCGAGGAGACTCCACTGGTTGACAACACAATGTATAGAAAACTAGTGGGGATCTTGTTGTGTCCCACACACTCCAGACCAGACCTCTCCTATGCAGTTGGCGTATTTTCTAGGTTCATGCAGGAGCCACATGAGCTACATTGGAAGGCTGCAAAGAGTATCCTTCGATACGTTCATGGCACCAAAACCTTTGGGATTTATTATGAAAAAAAATCTACATTAGAGCTCATCGGGTTTACTGATTCTGACTAGGATGGCGATAACACTGATCGCAAGTCCACATCTGGTTACTCACTCAGTCTTGGTTCTGTTCCTATCTATTGGTCGGGAAAGAAGAAAGCTTCCATTGCTATATCTTCAATCGAGGTAGAGTACAAAGGGGTAGTTAACATAACCATTCGGGCTATGTGGCTACAATATGTTCTCACTGAGTTGGGCGTTCAGTTTTATCCACCGGTCATCATCTAGTGTGACAACCAGAGCACTCTGAAGTTTTGCAAAGATCCAGTTCAGAGGAAGTGGATGAAGCACATCGATATCCGCATGCACTACATTCGGGACTTAGTACTCAAGGGCATTATCAACCTACAATTCTATCCTTCAGTAGAACAAACGACAAACATCTTCACCAAGACCTTCATTGAGAAGAAGTCCCATTCTCTGCGAAGTCATCTTGGAGTGAAGGACATAGTTGACTAGCAACTGTAGTTCTTCTTTTTACATACATTGTACCTTGAGGGGGGGTTTTTCCCATGAGGTTTTCCCTCTTTCCTCACTTTATTTCAGTGTATATTTTGTATTTGGGTACCTAAGATGGCCTCTTTGCTGGGACCCATTCTTTATTTTCACCATAGTGATGTTCAAGGGGGGTGTTGGAGTTACTTCACACACACCTAGGATTTATTTTTCCTAAGGTTTTTCCTTGTTTATTAGTCATAATTATTCATTATCCAGTCTCCTATATTTTAGGAGAGAATATTCCACCTAGAGAATATTCTCTTTCAGTTGACACTTCAATTTGACTAGTTGAGTTGAGTCTAGATGCTGCATTGGTTTTGTTACAATGCAACATTGGGATCATCACCATGATAATGTGCACTTGCCTTGGGATCATCACCATACTGGCACATTACCCTTGATTCCTTGATGTAATCCTCACTACACTATGTTTCAGTCAGTTAACTCAAGACTAGTTGACTAGTTAACTCAGCTAGGTGGCAGTTCACTCCCGTAACTGCCTGAGGGACTAGACTAGGTGGCAGTTCACTCCAATAACTGCTGGTGTGTGTCTAGATCACTCTAGACCACCACTATTGTGAATTGGTTCTGCTCCAGTGTGCATTCATTGAGTTATACATATTATATCATGTGTAAATGATTCATTATTCACTACGGTTAATGAGAATTCTTCTATTCTTTCTCTCCTTCTTCTTCTTTCTCAATTTCTCTCTGCAAATGTGTGTAATATTTTCTAGCTAGATCTATTATGTGTAGGTTTAACACATTTACATGCCGTGTGCTCTGATTTCTTGCAACCTAATACACTATCTCTCATGATCTTTAGGATCTCAAATACATATTCTTTTCTTAATGACAATACCATATTGATATTCTTGACATCAATGCCAACACCATAATACCATATCCAACATTGATCATATTGGCCTTATTTGACATCAATGCCAACACCATACCACCATGTCCAATAATGTGGTATTTAATTATTAGTTGGTCTTAGGATTTTTTATTGTATCTTGGGTTCTGAGTCATAATGGATAAAGACCAGCCTCCTCGCAAGTCTCTTCATATTTTGAATCTACCACTGTGAATTTATCCTTTACCGAAGCCACCTCCTAAAAGGCATATAGTTAATAAGCATGGTACATATATCTCCACCTCCCAGGATCGTGATCATCCTACCATGATTACTGAGTCAGATATGAATGTATCGGGAAGCCCTTTGAATCCTATATCCTCTATGATTAGTGGGGTCCCATCGAATCCCTTATCATCAACAATTTAGATTCCATAGGCTCCCTCACCTAATGATACCTAACCCATGGGAAAAAATCCTTTTGTATTTCCAGGTGGTATGCCGGATCACAGTACTTAGTCCATGCCTTGGGCCTCTAATACTTTCTCTTTTGGTATGCCAGACATGACTTCACACTTGTCATCCTCCATTTCGTCGTCTCATGTGAATCCTAGTTTTGGGTCTAGGGGCATAATGCCTTTTTATAATCCTCTTTTGTTTGGTGGGGGCCATATCCCTCAACCAAATCCTATGGAATAAGGTTGGAATCATCCTTCCTCTGGACCTGATCCTAACTTCACTTTTCTAGGATCGAGTGCTCATATGGGCAATCCTTCTACTTCTTATATTGTGTTTGTAATTCCTTCTTCCACAACGTCATTTCCTACAAACACTTTATTATGGTGAAACTCACTCTTACCTCTGGTGTTTCATTTGGAGGGATTCAATTTTATAGTATGGGAAACCCCCTGCACGGAGTTCCTTTCTTTGGGGGAAATATATATCCTCATATGTGTAATCCTTATCATGTCGTTTTCTCTTCACACGCGGCTTCCTCAGTAATGATTCCCTTACAACCTTTTATGAATCAGTTGCGAGGAGGATACTATCCTACCAGACAGAGCCATGGTGTACACCAGAACCCTGGTTGGACCGCAATCTCTCAAACCCAATATTTCCTTGGAGCATGGGATCTAATGCCATAACCCCAGATCCCTTTTCTGGCCATGTTAAATCTGCCAAACTTGTCAAAATTGATGAATGACCTAGTGCGTCATGATCCGTCATGGACTCCCGTCCCCACCAAGCTTCCTTATGACATTCCAAAGTTTGAAGGAAAGACCGGTGAGGATCCGAGTGACTATGTGACTACCTTTCACCTATGGTGCTCATTTAATTCCGTTAATGATGATTATATTCGTTTGAGGGTATTTCAACACACCCTTACGGGGGTCACTGCGAAGTGGTACATTGAGATACCTGGGAGAACCTATGAAAATTTCAATTATATGGTCTTGGTTTTTCTCAATCACATCCAACTACTAGTTCATTACGACGCTGACATAGAACTTCTATCAAATTTTCATCAAGACAAAGCCACCTACATCACCGATCAGATCCAAGAGTGGCATAGATGAAAGAGGTTGATTAAAGCCTACATTTCTCCAGAGTTTCTACTGGAATGGTTACTAAAGTCTTTATTGCCTTACATTTCAAAGGATGTTTCTATAACTGGAGTGACATCTGATGAAGAATCCATCTTCAAAGCCCAACAATTGGACCATATATATGCTCAATCTATGATGCTTTACGAAATTATCCCCAACACATCGTGATCAAATTATGATCCTATAAAAATTTCCAGGCCTCATGCTGACGACATCATAGGCTCCAAAAATGATAATATTAAAGACCTGGTGACGAACCAACTAAAATATTTTCCCCTTAACCAGTTTGTAGCAGGGAAAACTTTGACTTCGTCCTCCACCACCCATTCGGTGGATGTGCATTCTGTACAGTCATCATCGAACTCAAATGGTAACCAACAATTCAGAGGCAACAAGAAGAAAGGATGAGGTAATAATCATAAGGGTGGGAATAATAATAATAATAAATCCAAGGACGACAATAGTAATGATAAATCTAATAATAATGTTGGTGAGGGAAAGAAATAAAAGAGGAAGGTGAAGTTTCCTTGAAAACTTTGTAAAGACGATCACCTTACCAACTTGTGCCCAAAAATTGAGGAATCCTCGAGGCCCATCGTGAAAAATCTTGCTGTGATGACTAACCCGTTTCCACATAACCAAAATATGACCTCGAGGACCTCCAACACCAGAAATGCATCAAGCGGGAGTCAAAACCCCTCGACATGTGATGGTGGCCATGTATGCGTCAATATGGTTAAATACTAGGTTGACATAGCCACTCGATATCATGATTATGGTTCTTCACAACCTATTTTAGGTCCAAATCCTCCTTCTCCTCTGGAAACACCTTTGCATATTTATAATCTTGAACCTCCACCTTGTGTTTTGAAAGGAGTCTTTAAGTGCTCTACCTACAATCCTAATTCCATAGCTGCACAAAATTACTCGATTGTCAAGGATTTGGGCTAAACCTCATGCATGATGTCAGCTTTGGAGGTGCTCCAGAAGTGTCCTACACAGAGGAATGCCTTACTATATGCGTCAGGATCTCTAGACCTATGTGGCTCAAAGGTTATCAAGTTTGAAGTCACAGATGTTAATCCTCGCTTACCTTACCATGTGGCCTTTCAAATCCATGTGGAGTATAAGAGTGTTACCATCGGACTTACTATAATTGATGGAGGTTCTTCAACATCCATGATGTCTTTGGCTTGTTGGAAAGCCTTGGCTCTCCGTCCCTATCTCAATCCATTACCATGTTAACTACATTCGATGAAAATTATTTTAGACCCCACAATATCCTTCCCACTTTCCCGGTCCAGTTAGGAGGAAATACTGTGGAGGTCAAGGTCGAGGTGGTTCATGCACCTCTTGATTACAATATTTTATTAGGGCATAATTGGAATCATGCTACTACAACAATTGTGTCGTCGATTTTTCGCATTCTATGCTTTCCTCACGAAGGAAATATTGTGACGATCGACCAATTTTCCTTTTCACATCCTATTCCTACTACATCGGTGGGGCCTTCAATCCTTGTTATTGATAATTCTCAGTAGGAAACTGAGAATGTTGGTGTTAGGATGTATTCCTCCTTGATGGGTACTTTTGATTTCATGACACGAATTTCCTACATTAATTCCATCTCTGGTGAGTCTTCATTGTTGATAAAGTTCAATCCTTTCCGTACTTCATATTTCAATGACACTTGGACCCTACCTTATCCGAATATGTCATGTGAAGGTCATTCGCACATCGAGATGGCGATGTCGTTGTCTGTAGTATAAATTGTGTATCAGACTATACAAGAATCTATTGTTGACCCAGATCCTTCCTCCTCGCGGATGGATGAGGTGGATCCTGTCTTAGAGCCCATATGGGCCGTATAATCGTCTTTTTCACATGATTTCCTTGAAGATAATTTATCTTTATATGAGCCATCTTAGAGGCCATGTCTGGTCCTTATAGGCCTTGGGATGACATGCACCATTGATCCTATTTTCTCCCAGAGCTTGTGAGGATTGAACATGATGAGTTTAGGTTCACCTTGAGTGAGATGGTCGGTCATGCCATGGTTCCATTATATATGCATGGTATTTATGCCTAAGGAAACATAACAAAAATTTCTCCTACCGTCGCGATCGAAATCTCTCGAACTCTTGGTAAAATTGAAAACATATATGTCGGTGCAGATTGTTCACTTGAGGAAATTCAGAACTACACCGATCTCTTCAAGGAATTTCTAGATGTATTTTCTTGGTTGTACGAAGAGATGTTTGGGATCAACCCAAACATTGTCAAACATGAAATTAAAACTTATCTGAATGCTAAACCTGCTCGACAACATCTTAGAGTTGTTAATCTTAGGAATGCCCCTGCTATTAAGGTAGAGGTGGAGAAGCTTCTCAATGTTGGATTCATCTACTCGGTTCTCTTGACCGAATGGGTTTCCAACCCCACTCTCGTAGATAAGAAGCAAGGATATGTCCACATATGTATGGATTTTAAGGACCTGAATAAAGCCTGTCCTAAAGACAACTTCCCCACTCCATTTATTGACAAGATTCTTGATGAGTGTGTGGGAAGAAAAGTATTTTCATTTATGGACTAATTTTCAGGTTATAATCAAATTCAAATCAAACCCAAGGATCAACACAAGAAATTGTTTATTTTTCCTTGGGGAACCTTTGCATAACGGAAAATGCCTTTCAGCCTTAAAAATTCTAGGGAGACCTTTCAACGTGCCATGAACTTTGTGTTTCACGATCTTAAGCATATTGTTGAATCTTACCTAGACGATCTCACTGTTCACTCTCTCAAGAGGGTAGATCACTCGAATCACCTTCGATTAGTATTTGAAATATGTCATTATTATTGCATTCATATGAACCGTCACAAATGCATATTTTGTGTTAGGTCTGGTCTCCTCTTAGGATTCATATTTTCTAAGCATGGGATCATGTTGGATCCTATGAAGGTTGAGCCAATACTTTGATTTCCTCCCTTACACAACATCTGACAACTTCAGGGTTTACGGGGAAGGCTAAATTCCTGCATCGTTTCATAGCCAACTATGCCAACATAACTAAAGGTTTAATGTGTCTTTTGAAGAAGGAAACTCCATTCATATGGGATGAGAGAGCCCAAGAATCCTTCGATGCTATTAAGAAATCCTTGGTATCAACGCCTCTGCTAAAGCCCCCATACTACAGTAGAGACTATTTTCTTTACATTACTGTGTCTGAAGGGACTATTGGTATGGTCCTTGATCGGGAAGATGACAAGATCCATGAACATTTTATCTACTACCTTATCCAAAATATAGTTGGTCCTGAACTGAAATACTCCCACTTAGAAAATCTAGCCTTAGCCACCTTTCATGTGGTTCAAAGATTACATCACTATATCTTACTCTGCAAAACTACCGTGGTTACTGATATCAATCCATTTCAATAAATCCTTACAAGGCGTATCATAGGGGGGAAACACAGTAAGTGTATTGTTATTTTGAAAGAATTTGATCTTGATTTTTCCTCTGCGAAATCCAAGAAATGAATAGTTTTTACGGAACTGATGTCGGAATTTTGTAGGTCGGATGAGGATATTTTTCACGACGATTCATTCACGAATGAAAATATCTTCCTTATCTCATCTTTTGACCCCTGGTATGGAGATATTTTAATCTACCTTCGAACCCGGAATTTTCCTCAACATTTGTTGAGAGATGACCAACGACGCATATGCCATCAGGGTAAGAACTACCTTATTATCAATGAAACTTTGTATCGTCGAGGGGTAGACAATATTTTGCATCGTTCTTTGATCCAGGAGGAGGCTGAAGCCGTTCTTTATGACTGTCATAGTGGGTCATGTGGTGGCCATTTATCCGGGCTTGTGAAAACCCAAAATATACTGCGAGTTGATTATTTTTGGCTGTCAATTTTTAAAGATTGTGTTGAAGCGGTCAAGAAGTGTCATGCTTGCCATGTGTTCACTTGTAAAATTCACTTGCACCTTTCCCCTCTTCACCCGGTCATTACCATCGGTCCCTTCACTAAGTGGGGGGTGGATTTCATGGACTAAAACCCAAACTCGTCTGGGGGACACCGTCATATTATCGTGGCCGTGGATTATTTTACTAAATGTGTTGAGGCCATGCCTACGATTAAAACCGATGGTGAGACTGCAACACTTTTCATGTTCAATCAGATTATAGCTTGGTTCAGAATCCTGAAAGAGATTGTCACTGATTATGACAGTCACTTCTAGAATGGGACGATGACAGAGTTATCATAGAAACTAGGGTTTACACATGATCAATCTTCCCCCTAATATCCCCAGGAAAATGGACAAGTAGAGGCCATGAATAAATATCTAAAGACCATTTTGCAAAAAAATATCAAGAAGATTAAATCTAACTATCATGTGATGCTTTATCCTCCATTATGGGCATACCAAAACATGGTAAAAACTTCCACCGATTTCTCATCATTTCAACTAGTACATGGTCTGGAGTCGATTCTTTCTATTGAATGCGAAATCCATTCCCTTAAGTTGGAAATCAAGTTCCTACCTAACACAACCGATCTTGAAGAACACCTCGTACACATAGAGCACCTCAATGAGCAACACTGAGTTGCCAATACGACCATCGAATCAAATAAACGATGTGTTAAGGTCCAATTCAATAAGTCTATTTGCCCCCGATAGTACACTGAGGGTGACTTGGTCCTTCTTTATGACCAAGCTAGAGAACTACTGGGGGAAAGAAATTTTAACCCCATGTGGCATGGTCCTTATATCGTGTGACGTGTGTAAGAGAAAGGAGCCTACAAATTAGAAGAATTTGAGGGGAATGTGCTCGACAAGCCTAGAAATGGGCTCTACCTTAAAAGGTATTATGGTTGAGCCTTCAAGCCTGGGCGTGACCTTTATATATTAATGTATATTAATGTATCTTAGTGTATATACTTATTTTTGTTTTGTGTCCCTGAATTTATTATTGATTTTTCCCTTGGTTGGCATATGTCAACAGAATCTTCGATGTACTTAGGATTCACAGACGGTGCCAGTCGTCATACATAGAACATGGCTTCCGCCGCTTGGATTATTTATTCACCTGAGGGACAACTGATGTCTTCAGGTGGCGTTTGTCTAGAGCCATCAACAAATAACGAGGATGAGTATAACACCGTTATAGAGATATTACGTGACTCCATTTCACGTGGCGTACAATATTTAGAAGTTCTCCTGGATTACTAGATAGTTGTATGTCAGTTGAATGACAGTTACCAAGTGCGAGATCCTACTTTACTCCGACAATTTCTATGGGTACGAATTTTGAAATGATATTTTTATTTTCTTACTTCTAATCACATCCCTGGAAGTTCTAATCAAGTATCTAATGCTTATGCTAATTACATTTTATATTGGAATTTGTTACATAACTAAGTAAAGAAAACACACCTTCATACATTCATCCATTGTAAGATATACAAGTAAATCCAAAGACCAAAAGTTTTTATATTTCATCCTTTAAAGTCCAAAAAATATGCTGTCATAGTACAAAATTGGGCTCATGCCCTCAAAATACATATACGACGGGTACATCACATAACCATGGCATCTAATACTGTGGGTTGGATGCGTGTCATGATAGCACACTACGATGTTTGCAAGATGTTGGAAGAGTCTCACCCACACACAGGGTACACCCACCACCTACCTTTCGTAGATCCTCCACCTGGAACATAGGAATCCTGTGCGTCAAACGAGAAAGGTTTCCCTGCACATTTTGGAGAACTCTCTCTGCATCCCCACCTACCATCTCATCTCCTCGGCATGTGCGTTGATGTTGTGGGTACCCATATAGTCCTCGTAGACCTACATCTGCGTAATAAAATAACCATTAATACATGATACCATACCAAAAATATTTGTGTTTTTGTTTTTATTTATCAAATTAAAAAACACAAAAAAATGAAATATATAAAAATCATTTCTCACCGATCTCTCCAAAGGTGGATCTTGGGGGAAATGGCATGTTACGGTCCCCTCGGTATTCTATCCCCTCATAGAGGTATTCATCAATGGCTATGATCTGTCGTCGCCACCAGTGAAATAACTCAACGTTGTAGGGGGTTGGAACCCTACCACCTCCTAGCCACCTCATCACCTCGGTCCACCATGACATGGCTGGATCGCGTAGTCCATGTGTATTAATCTATACTCCAAGGATCATATATGGAACCCTCTCAAAGAAAAAACTACGCAATATGGATGTGAACCCAAAGTTCCTCATTCTCCCGAGTTTGTAGTTTGTCGACTTGCTCTTCATGTTGGCTAGTAGTGAGGTGCACCAATCATAAACTGTGGGTCTCAAAAAATCCACCACATAGAACATGAGTGGCCTCGATGCCTGGTGCAATGAAGTTGACCCTGATATCCATGTGATTACCAAGAAGATGATATTTAGACTCAGGTTCTCAATTTCCCTGATAGGGAGTTGGATACCTACTTGTTGGTTATAGAGCATGATTATCTTCATGATTCAGAGGTCTTTGTTTTTCAGCCGTGTTTATACCCCATGAAGACTTTACACCCTGAAAGAATGTACATTCCCCTATGAGAGGGAGTGTAGGGGGGGTTACCCCCCCTGTAGGGTTCGGGGGCAAGCGGGCCCTCGAAGGAAAATTTGCCTTGTAAATGTATATTGTAATTTCATAGTAAATATGGACCATTCATTATAAGGTTGTAGATACGACGGTAGAAATTATGTTAGGGTTTTTTTCCCTAGAAGGAAACCCTCTTTTATGAGGGAAATGTATTGCGGCTATGTATCATTATGAATATTGTATTATGAGTGAGGAGACTGTGAGAGAAAGAAGAGGAAGTTACAGCATGTGTGTTGTAGGTTGTATCCCTTCATTTGTTGGATAATAATAAAGGAAGGACCCGACAATTTCTCTGGTGGACATAGCTCACATTGGGTGAACCACACATATATGTGTCTCTATTGTATTGTGTATCTTATGTGTTTTATGTCTGTAATTCCATTCTTTCACAAATTATTTGTTTCTCTTTAAGAGACTTCTCCAAGCTTTCTTCCATCCTATTTTCTTCTAGGACTTGGTTTTTCAAGTTGCTCATGATTTTGTCCATCTCTTTTTCTTTATGTTCATGTTTTTCTTTTTGTTCAACTACAAAAATTTTCAGCTGTCTATATCTGTTTTTTTATCTTCTTAATTCATCCAAGGCACTGAGAAGTTCTTCTTCTATATTAATCTCTGCTTCATGTTCTGATTCTTCCTCATGCTCAATTTATTCTATCTCATTAGACTCTTCAATACCTATAAAAAGGACTTCATCATCATCATTGTCACTAGACTCTGATGAACTGTTGTTTTCTTCTTTTGAGTAAAAAATATTTTTCCCTTTTTAATAATTTTTCTTATAGTGGGGTTTTCCCTTCTTCTTGTATTGTTTATTTGTGTCTTCTTCATCTTTAGGGTCTTCCTTGGGATAGGGATACTTGGCTGCAAAGTGGCCAACTTTGCCACAATTAAAACATTTGAAAGGAAACTTGCCTTTGTACCTCCCTAATCCTTTCTGAAGTTTTTTAATAAAATTGGCTTCTTCTACGTCAGATTCTTCATGATGGATGGGTTGAGGTTTTTGCTTCTAATTTTTTGTTTTCTTGAGCACCTTGAAGGATTCCTCTCCTTTTGGGAGGTTCTCATGACCTAATATTAACTCATAGGCTATGTGAATTCCATAGAATTCATCCATGGTGAGTTGATATAGGTTCTCTCGATCTTCAAGAGTGGACACTTTAGGATTATATATCATAGGTAGTGTTCTTAGTATCTTTTCAACTAACTCATTGTCTGAAACTTCTACTCCCAAACCTCTAATTGCATTAACAATATTATCAACTCTTCCAAAGTACTCTAAGATATTTTCTTCATCCTTCATTTTTAGACCTTCATATTGTACTTTGAAAGTCTAAAGTTTGGCCCTCTTTACCTTGGAATCTCTTGCATATATAGTTTCCAATTTATCCTAGAGTTGTTTTGCATTTTTACAGTTTAGTACTTTAGCTAGGATCTTCTTACTCGGTCCAGCTTGTAGTGTGTTTAAAGCCTTTGCATGTTCCCAAAATTTCTTCTTGTCTTCTACTTCCGTGGGAGTGACTTTTGGAACATCATATCCTTTTTCAACTAATGTCCATACTTCCAGTCCAATGGAAATCAGATAGATTTTCATTCTAATACTCTAGAAAACATAGTCTTCACCATTGAATAAGGGGAATTTTAATGACATATTCAACTATTGATCCATTCTGATGTATATTTATCTTCAAGCGATTGAAATTTTTAGTGAATAAACTCGCTCTGATACCAATTGAAGGATCAAATCCTGTCACTGAGAGGGGGGAGTGAATTAGTGAAAAATAATTTTATCAAATTTTTACTTTTGTTAATTATGTATTGTAGAAATGCAAACAAAACCTGAACACAATGTTTTATCGTGGAACCCAATTGGGAAAACCACACACACTTTTCTATTAACTGCAAAATTTTGTTTTACAAGTTACAATAGAAGGAAGATGCTTTCTTCCTCTTTAGATCAACACCCACTAATCAGGATGCACCCACACCCCTATTCACTAGCTCCAACTGGTAGGAGGCTACAACCCCCTATTTAGTCATCTACAACTAACAAGAAAGCACCTACTCCCCTATAGGCTCCAACCTGACCTAGCACCTCCCAACCACCCTTTGTTCATAAATCTAGAAATATTTTGTATCATACATTGGATATCATGAATGCTTTTCTGTCTCTTTCTTCATTTGATCTTCAATGTCTCTGTTGTAGTCACTCAAATTCCTTCACATACCAGCTTACTTATAAGTCTTTCAAATTTTCAACACAACTCTTCATAAACATCACACTTCTTCATCTAATAGATTATATATCTAATTACCATTGATTATTACTAACAAAATTATCATTCTTCTTCGATTTAGTTCCATCTTTTAATGCATGAATGATTTAACAGAGATCCAATCTAACTGTTTCTTCATGCAGGTTACTGTCTTTGTGTTTCTGCATGGTTTTACTAAATTTGGTGATCATCTGGACATGACAACATGTAAACCTTTYARCASTTAAGGTGGAGTTTTAATAGCCTYAGCTATCTTCTTCGTGTGATCCACCTTTTCCATGATATTTGTCATTTTACAAAAATCGTGATAGTGTGAGATCTTTGGTGTTGTGCAGGGTTTTACTGAACATGGCGAACCTCTAGTTTTATTATTCCGTTACATCTTCTGAAAAATTAGTGGTCTTGACATCCTGATGTATATTCAATTGGTAGCGAACTTGGTGATCCTCCAGACTTGGCATTATGCCAAAGACTTCGATAAAAATGGAAGTCTACCACCAATCGAAATAAAGAACACACCTAAGCCCACAATCACTTCATATAACCGTCGTGTCAAAAAATATATAAAAAAATATTAATCCAATAGACGAGATCATCTCCTCGGTAAATCAACAATTATTGTCACTTCTTCCAAAAGGTAGGGGGCCTGACAGGTCGTCCCAGGCTCCAGGCTGGTGATCCTCATGTGAAGTACAAACACCTAGAGCCCCTGCCATAACTTTGCACTACACATCGAATAGGCATAGTGAGGGCAGTCTTTATAAACCCATATGAACCTTTATGCACTTCCAATGTGGGAAAAATCCCACTAAATGAATCAATAGACATCTTCGATCACTTAATCAAAAGGTTGTTGAGTCTTTGCAATGGATTTTTCTATAGATATTCATCTCCTCTACTTATTGCATCCACCGAAAACTACCCATCGAACTCACCCATTCCCTATGCTTATCAATTCTTTCTTCTTTAACTCTCCTACGATACATTTCTTCTCGGTCTCCATGATGTAGATACTGGTCATCTCTAGTGGTTTGGATTTTCTCTTCTTTTTTGATGCCTAATGTCTCTCTCATTACTGTGTCTATTGTTCCACATGTACTCCTTCTGACAAAGATAAGGATCCTCCTCAGACTCGAATTTGTTTCCTTCCTTTTCCAACCTTTCCAGAGGTTTGTATTGTGATATCTATTCCTCACCATTCCACAACCTCTAGAATAGTCCCTGATGTTACCTCGGTTAGAATAGTCCCTATTGTTACCTCGGTTAGAGTAGTCCCTGTTGTTACCTCGGTCCTTAGAATAACCCCTACTGTTGTTAGAAAAACAGGACCACGGAGCAATAAAATAAAACAAATGTGGAAACAAAACACAAAAGATACACAATAAAAGAGAGACACAGATTTATGTGGTTCACCCAGTGTGGGCTACGTCCACCAGAGAAATTGCCAGGTCCTTCCTTTATTATTATCTAGTAAATGAAGGGATGCAACCTACAACAAAACCCGCTGTAACTTCCTCTTCTTTTTCTCACAGTCTCCTCTCTCAGAATACAATCCTTGCCATCATACATAGCCACAATACATTTCCCTCACAAAAGAGGGTTGCCTTCTAGGGAAAAAAACCCTAACATAATTTCTACAGTTAGATCTGCAACCTTATAATGAACAGTCCAGATTTACAATGAAATTACAATATACTTTTACAAGGCAATTTTTCCTTCGGGGGCTTCACCCTTGAACCCCCATCAGGGGACGCTGCCCCTGAACCCCCCAACCAGGGGGATAGGCCCCCTGGACCTCGCAGAGGGGGTACCCCCCCTCTGCACTCCCCTGTGTGGAAGAGTGTACATACTTATGGGGTGTAAAGTATTCATGGGGTATAAACATGGATGGAAGCAAGGACCTCTGAATCAGGAACATAATCAGGCTCCACAACCAACAACTATTTCCAGATTCTACTTTTCTGTTTCCACTCTTTGATACCTTGAAATGATGGGAATATCCTGCTACTATTGCAGGTGACTCATTTTGTGAACTTAACTTTTTCCTATTTATAGAATGGTCTAAGCCATGGTCGTCAATGGTATCCTTGTCATATTTCACTTCTGAATTTGGTTTGCTTTGATAATCTGATCTTGAATTGATTTTCACTTCATCCATAATATGTTTCTCAACATTTGTGCACCTTACATATGGAGTGGGATCTCTCTTAGTGTCAACAACCATTAAACATCCTTTTTCTAGTATATTTTTTCTTTCCACATCATCCCCTATTATTTCTTTTTGAAAACTATCAACTCTACCACCTTTGGCATCTTGATTTACAATGCTATTATCATCATCACAGATCTATTGTCAATTCCAATGCCATCAATTCTATTATCATGATCATAGATCTATTGTCAATGCCAATGCCATCAATGCCAACCTGTATTTCCATATTTCCAACACCAAAATCTCATGAACAACATATTTCAAGATTTTTTCTGTCATTTTTTCCTCATCATTTTTATCACATCTTTATATACAAAAAAATTGGCACACCCGTGTCACCCATGTGGATCAAGTCTTACAATTGCTTGTTAATAATAAACTCTTTCTAAAGAGGTACAAATGTGACTTTGGTGTCTCTGGAGTGTAATATCCAAGCTCTATTATTAGTCATAAAGAAAAATTAAGTAATGGAGGAACAACCACATATTCAAAGTCCAAAATTTTTAAGAGGTTTTCTTGGTCTCACTAGTTACTATAGAAATTTTATCAAGAATTATGCTAAGATTGCAACTCCCCTCACAACCTTGCTTTCAAAAATGCTTTTAGTTGGAATGAAGCCTCAAACCAACCCTTCTAGGATTTGAAGAATGTTATGTGTACAACCCTAGTACTCTCTTTGCCAAAATTCACTAAGGCCTATGTCTTATAATATGATGCCTCCAGTAAAGACATCATAGTAGTATTCATTAAGAGGAAATACCATTGAACTTTACCAACAAATAACTTCATGAGAGGAACTTGGAAAATCCACTTACGAAAAATAAATTATGGCTATATTATGTGTTGTGAATATTTAGTGTCCATACTTGCTCAGGAAACATTTCCATGTTAAAAATTATCATCGCAACGTAAAATACTTCTTGGAGAAAAATATTTCATCCCTCGAGCAACGAAAAATGGGTCACCAAAAATGTTTGGATATGATTATGAGATAATTTATAATAAGGGAAAGGAGAATGTGGTAGAATATGCTCTCTCAAAAATATGAAGAGGAGAGCCCCTCTTTTCACTCTCCTTCATAATCAAAATCAAGTTGAATGATGTCCACAAATAATGGTTCATAGATCCCAATATTACCACTTGATAAAACAACTTCAAATGGAACCCCATGCATATCAGGGTTATGTTTGGTAAAATTAAGAGCTTCACTATAAATGGGATCTATATTTGAACAAGAAATTCTCCTTTAAATCAATAGTGGTATGTGAACTCCATGCCTCTCTAACAATAAGTCATTTTGAATTTCATAAAACATATGAAGGGACCAAATTTTCCTTTTTTGGGGAAGGTGTGAGGAAGGAAATCCACACTTTTGTGGTAGAATGTGACATTTTCCAATGACACAAGGGAGAAATAGTGAAACCTATAGGAGAACACCAACCTTTACCCATTCTTCCAATTGTATGGATTACGATTTCTATAGAATTCAAATTGGGGTTACCCAAATGTATAAATAAATCCATCATCATGGTTATGTTTGATCACATTTCAAAATATGCTCATTTTTTTTTTCTCTACAACACTTATTTAAAGCATCCACTATTCCACAAGTATTCAAATATATTTAAAATCCATGATATGCCACAATCTATTGTGATGGACCGTGACCCAACTTTGACTAGATATTGTTGGCAAGATTTGTTTCAACTCCAGGAAAATCAATTAAATATCAACACCACCTATCACCCCCTAGACTAATGGTTAGACTGAATATGTCAACAAGTATTTGGAATCATATTTGTGGTGCTTTACTTCATAATGACATTCCAAATGGTTTCAGTCGTTACCCCTAGTATAATGGTTCTGTAATACAACTTATCATGGTTCCACTCAAAGGCCTCAACATCTTCATCCTTTCTTGAGAGTGCATCTGCCACAACATATTGCTTCCCTTTTTATAGATGATTTCAAAATCATAACCCAATATCTTGGTTACCTATTTTTGTTGTTCTTCTAAAGATATTCTTTGTTCCAAGAAGTATTTAAGACTATCATAATTTGTTTTGACCTTGAAGTGCCTACCTATTAGGTAGGGATGCCATTTCTTCAATGCATGTAGTATTGCTATCATTTCCTTCTCATAAATGGGTTTGTGTAAGTCCTTTCCCTTGAGTGGTCGACTTTCAAAATCCAGGGGCCTTCCTTCTTGCATTAGGACAACACCAATTCCATTTCCCAAGGCATA
>JASDQU010790221.1:115194-131468 GCA_032191745.1 Picea mariana | reverse complement strand
ATCCAGTCTCCTATATTTTAGGAGAGAATATTTCACCTAGAGAATATTCTCTTTCAGTTGACACTTCAATTTGACTAGTTGAGTTAAGTCTAGATGATGCATTGGTTTTGTTACAATGCAACATTGGGATCATCACCATGATAATGCGCACTTGCCTTGGGATCATCACCAGATTGGCACATTACCCTTGATTCCTTGATGTAATCCTCACTACACTCTCTTTCAGTCAGTTAACTGAAGACTAGTTGACTAGTTAACTTAGCTAAGTGGCAGTTCACTCCCGTAACTGCCTGAGGGACTAGACTAGGTGGCATTTCACTCCCGTAACTGCCTGAGGGACTAGACTAGGTGGCAGTTCACTCCCATGACTGCTGGTGTGTGTCCAGATCACTCTAGACCACCACTATTGTGAATTGGTTCTCCTCCAGTGTGCATTCATTGAGTTATACATATTATATCATGTGTAAATGATTCATTATTCATTATGGTTAATGAGAATTCTTCTATTCTTTCTCTCCTTCTTCTTCTTTCTCAATTTCTCTCTGCAAATGTGTGTAATATTTTCTAGCTAGATCTATTATGTGTAGGTTTAACACATTTACAACGCCGTGTGCTCTGATTTCGTGCAACCTAATACACTATCTCTCCTGATCTTTAGGATCTCAAAGACATATTCTTTTCTTAATGACAATACCATATTGATATTCTTGACATCAATGCCAACACCATAATACCATATCCAACATTGATCATATTGGCCTTATTTGACATCAATGCCAACACCATACCACCATGTCCAATAATGTGGTATTTGATTATTAGTTGGTCTTAGGATTTTTTATTGTATCTTGGGTTCTGAGTCATCATGGATAAAGACCAGCCTCCTCGTGAGTCTCTTCATATTTTGAATCTACCACTGTGAATTTATCCTTTACTGAAGCCACCTCCTAAAAGGCATATAGTTAATAAGCATGGTACATATATCTCCACCTCCCAGGATTGTGATCGTCCTACCATGATTACTGAGTCAGATATGAATGTATCGGGAAACCCTTTGAATCCTATATCCTCTATGATTAGTGGGGTCCCATCGAATCCCTTATCATTAACAATTTAGATTCCATAGGCTCCCTCACCTAATGATACCTAACCCATGGTATCTTCTAAGCCCATGGGAAAAAATCCTTTTGTATTTCCAGGTGTTATGCCGGATCACAGTACTCAGTCCATGCCTTGGGCCTCTAATAATTTCTCTTTTGGTATGCTAGACATGACTTCACACTTGTCATCCTCCATTTCGTCGTCTCATGTGAATCCTAGTTTTGGGTCTAGGGGCATAATGCCTTTTTATAATTCTCTTTTGTTTGGTGGGGGCCATATCCCTCAACCAAATCCTATGGAATAAGGTTGGAATCATCCTTCCTCTGGACATGATCCTAACTTCACTCTTCTAGGATCGAGTGCTCATATGGGCGGTCCTTCTACTTCTTATATTGTGTTTGTAATTCCTTCTTCCACAATGTCATTTCCTACAAATGATTTATTATGGTGAAACTCACTCTTACCTCTGGTGTTTCATTTGGAGGGAGTCAATTTTATAGTATGGGAAACCCCTTGCACGAAGTTCCTTTCTTTGGGGGAAATATATATCCTCATATGAGTAATCCTTATCATGTCGTTTTCTCTTCACACGTGGCTTCCTCAGTAATGATTCCCTTACAACCTTTTATGAATCAGCTGGGAGGAGGATACTATCCTACCAGACAGAGCCATGGTGTACACAAGAACCCTGGTTGGACCGCAATCTCTCAAACCCAATCTTTCCTCGGAGCATGGAATCTAATGCCGTAACCCCAGATCCCTTTTCTGGCCACGTTAAATCTGCCAAACTTGTCAAAATTGATGAATGACCTAGTGCGTCACGATCCGTCATGGCCCCCCGTCCACACCAAGCTTCCTTATGACATTCCAAATTTTGAAGGAAAGACCGGTGAGGACCCGGGTGACTATGTGACTACCTTTCACCTATGGTGCTCATTTAACTCCATTAATGATTATTCTATTCGTTTGAGGGTATTTAAACACACCCTTACGGGGGTCACTGCAAAGTGGTACATTGAGATACCTGGGAGAACCTATGAAAATTTCAATTAGATGGTCTTGGTTTTTCTCAATCACATCCAACTACTAGTTCATTACGACGCTGACATATAACTTCTATCAAATTTTCATCAAGATAAAGCCACCCACATCTCCGATCAGATCCAAGAGTGGCATAGATGAAAGAGGTTGATTAAAGCCTACATTTCTCCAGAGTTTCTATTGGAATGGTTACTAAAGTCTTTATTGCCTTACATTTCAAAGGATGTTTCTATATCTGGAGTGACATCTGATGAAGAATCCATCTTCAAAGCCCAACAATTGGACCTTATATATGCTCAATCTATGATGCTTTACGAAATTATCCCCAACGTGTCGTGATCAAATTATGATCCTAGAAAAAATCCCGGGCCTCATGCCGACGACATCATAGGCTCCAAAAATGATAAGATTACAGACCTGGTGACGAACCAACTAAAATATTTTCCCCTTAACCAGTTTGTAGCAGGGAAAGCTTTGAATTCGTCCTCCACCACCCATTCGGTGGATGTGCATTCTGTACAGTCGTCATCGAACTCAAATGGTAACCAACAATTCAGAGGCAACAAGAAGAAAGGATGAGGTAATAATCATAAGGGTGGGAAGAATAATAATAATAAATCCAAGGACAACAATAGTAATGATAAATCTAATAATAATGTTGGCAAGGGAAAGAAATAAAAGAGGAAGGTGAAGTTTCCTTGAAAACTTTGTAAAGACGATCACCTTACCAACTTGTGCCCAAAAATTGAGGAATCCTCGAGGCCCATCGTGCAAAATCTTGATGTGATGACTAACCCATTTCCACATAACCAAAATATGACCTCGAGTACCTCCAACACCAGAAATGCATCGAGCAGGAGTCAAAACCCCTCGACATGTGATGGTGGCCATGTATGCGTCAATATGGTTAAATACTAGGTTGACATAGCCGCTCGATATCATGATTATGGTTCTTCACAACCTATTTTAGGTCCAAATCCTCCTTCTCCTCTGGAAACACCTTTGCATATTTATAATCTTGAACCTCCACCTCATGTTTTGAAAGGAGTCCTTAAGTGCTCTACCTACAATCCTAATTCCATAGCTGCCCAAAATTACTCGATTGTCAAGGATTTGGGCTAATCCTCATGCATGATGTCAGCTTTGGAGGTGATCCAGAAGTGTCCTACACAGAGGAATGCCTTACTATATGCATCAGGATCTCTAGACCTATGTGGCTCAAAGGTTATCAAGTTTGAAGTCACGGATGTTAAGCCTCGCTTACTTTACCACGTGGCCTTTCAAATCCATGTGGAGTATAAGAGTGTTACCATCGGACTTACTATAATTGATGGAGGTTCTTCAACATCCGTGATGTCTTTGGCTTGTTGGAAAGCCTTGGCTCTCCGTCCCTATCTCAATCCATTACCATGTTAACTACATTCGATGGACATTATTTTAGACCCCACAATATCCTTCCCACTTTCCCGGTCCAGTTAGGAGGAAACATTGTGGAGGTCAAGGTCGAGGTGGTTCATGCACCTCTTGATTACAATCTTTTATTAGGCCGTAATTGGAATTATGCTACTACAACAATTGTGTCGTCAATTTTTTGCATTCTATGCTTTCCTCACGAAGGAAATATTGTGATGATCAACCAATTTCCTTTTCACATCCTATTCCTACTACATCGGTGGGGCCTTCGATCCTTGTTATTGATAATTCTCAGCAGGAAACTGAGAATGTTGGTGTCAGGATGTATTCCTCCTTGATGGGTACTTTTGATTTTGTNTCATATTTCAATGACACTTGGACCCTACCTTATCCGAATATGTCATGTGAAGGTCATTCACACATCGATATGGCGATGTCGTTGTCTGTAGTAGAAATTGTGTATCAGACTATACAAGAAGCTATTGCTGACCCATATCCTTCCTCCTCACAGATGGATGAGGTGGATCCTATCTTAGAGCCCATATGGGCCGTATAATCGTCTTTTTCACATGATTTCCTTGAAGATAATTTATCTTTATATGAAGCCATCTTAGAGGCCATGTTTGGTCCTTATAGGCCTTGGGATGACATGCATCATCGATCCTATTTTCTCCTAGAGCTTGTGAGGATTGAACATGATGAGTTTAGGTTCACCTTGAGTGAGATGGTCGGTCACGCTGTGGTTCCATTATATATGCATGGTATTTATGCCTAAGGAAACATGAAAAAATTTTCTCCTACCATCGCGATCAAAATCTCTCGAACTCTTGGTAAAATTGAAAACATATATGTCGGTGCAGATTGTTCACTTGAGGAAATTCAGAACTACACCGATCTCTTCAAGGAATTTCTAGATGTATTTTCTTGGTCGTACGAAGAGATGTTTGGGATCAACCCAAACATTGTCGAACATGAAATTAAAACTTATCTGAATGCTAAACCTGCTCGACAACATCTTAGAGTTGTTAATCTTAGGAAGGCGCCTACTATTAAGGCAGAGGTGGAGAAACTTCTCAATGTTGGATTCATATACTCGGTTCTCTTGACCGAAAGGGTTTCCAACCCCGCTCCCGTAGATAAGACGCAAGGATATGTCCACATATGTATGGATTTTAAGGACTTGAATAAAGTCTGTCCTAAAGACAACTTCCCCACTCCATTTATTGACAAGATTCTTGATGAGTGTGTGGGAAGAAAAGTATTTTCGTTTATGGACTAATTTTCAGGTTATAATCAAATTCAAATCAAACCCAAGGATCAACACAAGAAATCGTTTATTTGTCCTTGGGGAACCTTTGCATACCGGAAAATGCCTTTCAGTGTTAAAAATTGTAGGGAGACCTTTCAACGTGCCATGAAATTTTTGTTTCATGATCTTAAGCATATTGTTGAATCTTACCTAGACGATCTCACTGTTCACTCTCTCAAGAGGGTAGATCACTCGAATCACCTTCGATTAGTATTTGAAATATGTCGTTATTATCACATTCATATGAACCCTCACAAATGCACATTTTGTGTTAGGTTTGGTCTCCTCTTAGGATTCATAGTTTCTAAGCATGGGATCATGGTGGATCCTATGAAGGTTGAGCCAATACTTTGATTTCCTCCCTTACACAACATCTGACAACTTTAGGGTTTACAGGGGAAGGATAAATTCCTGCATCGTTTTGTAGCCAACTATGCCAACATAACTAAAGGTTTAATGTGTCTTTTGAAGAAGAAAACTCCATTCATATGGGATGAGAGAGCCCAAGAATCCTTCGATGCTATTAAGAAATCCTTGGTATCAACGCCTCTGCTAAAGCCCCCATACTACAGTAGAGAATATTTTCTTTACATTGCTGCGTCTGAAGGGACTATTGGTATGGTCCTTGATCAGGAAGATGACAAGATCCATGAACATTTTATCTACTACCTTATCCAAAATATAGTTGGTCCTGAACTGAAATACTCCCATGTAGAGAATCTAGCCTTAGCCACCTTTCATGTGGTTCAAAGATTACATCACTATATCTTACTCTGCAAAACTACCGTGGTTACTGATATCAATCCATTTCAATAAATCCTTACAAGGTGTATCATAGGGGGGAAACACATTGTTATTTTGAAAGAATTTGATCTTGATTTTACCTCTGCGAAATCCAAGAAATGAATAGTTTTTACGGAACTGATGTCGGAATTCTGTAGGTCGGATGAGGATATTTTTCACAACGATTCATTCACAGATGAAAATATCTTCCTTATCTCATCTTTTGACCCCTGGTATGGAGATATTTTAATCTACCTTCGAACCCTGAATTTTCCTCAACATTTGTTGAGAGATGACCAACGACACATATGCCATCAGGCTAAGAACTACCTTATTATCAACGAAACTTTGTATTGTCGAGGGGTAGACAATATTTTGCATCGTTATTTGATCCAGGAGGAGGCTGAGGCCATTCTTTATGACTGTCATAGTGGGTCATGTGGTGGCCATTTATCCAGGCTTGTGACAACCCAAAATATACTGCGAGTCAATTATTTTTGGTTGTCAATTTTTAAATATTGCGTTGAAGCGGTCAAGAAGTGTCACGCTTGCCATGTGTTCACTTGTAAAATTCACTTGCACCTTTCCCCTCTTCACCCGGTCATTACCATCAGTCCCTTCACTAAGTGGGGGGTGGATTTCATGGACTAAAACCCAACCTCGTCTGGGGGACACCGTCATATTATCGTGGCCATGGATTATTTTACTAAATGTGTTGAGGCCATGCCTACCATTAAAACCGATGGTGAGACTGCAACACTTTTCGTGTTCAATCAGATTATAGCTCGGTTCAGAATCCCGAAAGAGATTGTCACTGATCATGGCAGTCACTTCTAGAATGGGACGATGACAAAATTATCATAGAAACTAGGGTTTACACATGATCAATCTTCCCCTTAATATCCCCAGGAAAAATGACAAGTAGAGGCCATGAATAAATATCTAAAGACCATTTTGCAAAAAACTATCAAGAAGATTAAATCTAACTAGCATGTGATGCTTTACCCTCCATTATGGGCATACCAAAACATGGTAAGAACTTCCACCAATTTCTCATCATTTCAGCTAGTACATGGTCTGGAATCGATTCTTCCTATTGAATGCGAAATCCCTTCCCTTAAGTTGGAAATCAAGTTCCTACCTAACACAACCGATCTTGAAGAACACCTCGTACACATAGAGCACCTCAATGAGAAAAACTGAGTTGCCTCTACGACCATCGAATCAAATAAACGATATGTTAAGGTCCAATTCAATAAGTCTATCTACCCCCGACAATACGCTGAGGGTGACTTGGTCCTTCTTTATGACCAAGCTAGAGAACTGTTGGGGGCAAGAAATTTTAACCCCATGTGGCATGGTCCTTATATCGTGCGATGTGTGTAAGAGAAAGGAGCCTACAAATTAGAAGAATTTGAGGGGAATGTGCTCGACAAGCCTAGAAATGGGCTCTACCTTAAAAGGTATTACGGTTGAGCCTTCAAGCCTGGGCGTGACCTTTGTATATTAATGTATCTTAGTGTATATACTTATTTTTGTTTTGTGTCCCTGAATTTATTATTGATTTTTCCCTTGGTTGGCATATGTCAACAGAATCTTGGATGTACTTAGGATTCACAGATGGTGCCAGTCGTCATACATTGAACATGGCTTCCGCCGCTTGGATTATTTATTCACCCGAGGGACAACTGATGTCTTCAGGTGGCGTTTGTCTAGAGCCATCAAAAAATAATGAGGATGAGTATAACACCGTTATAGAGATATTACGTGACTCCATTTCACATGGCGTACAATATTTAGAAGTTCTCCTGGATTACTAATTAGTTGTATGTCAGTTGAATGACAGTTACCAAGTGCGAGATCCTACTTTACTCCGACAATTTCTACGGGTACGAATTTTGAAATGATATTTTTATTTTCTTACTTCTAATCACATCCCTGGAAGTTCTAATCAAGTATCTGATGCTTATGCTAATCACATTTTATATTGGAATTTGTTACATAACTAAGTAAAGAAAACACGCATTCATACATTCATCCATTGTAAGATATACAAGTAAATCCAAAGACCAAAAGTTTTTTATATTTCATCCTTTAAAGTCCAAAAAATATGGTGTCATAGTACAAAATTGGGCTCATTTCCTCAAAATACATATACGATGGGTACATCACATAACCATGGCATCTAATACTGTGGTGTTGGATGCGTGTCATGATAGCACACTACGATGTTTGCAAGATGTTGGAAGAGTGTCACCCACACACAGGGTACACCCACCACCTACCTTTCGTAGATCCTCCACCTGGAACATAGGAATCCTATGCGTCAAACGAGAAAGGTTTCCCTGCACATTTTGGAGAACTCTCTCTGCATCCCCACCTACCATCTCATCTCCTCGGCCCATGCGTTGATGTCGTGGGTACCCATTCAGTCCTCATAGACCTACATCTGCGTAATAAAATAACCATTAATACATGATACCATACCAAAAATATTTGTGTTTTTGTTTTTATTTATCAAATTGAAAAACACAAAAAAATGAAATATATAAAAATAATTTCTCACCGATCTCTCCAAAGGTGGATCTTGGGGGAAATGGCATGTTACGATCCCCTCGGTATTCTATCCCCTCATAGAGGTATTCATTGATGGCTATGATTTGTCGTCACCACCAGTGAAATAACTCAACGTTGTAGGGGGTTGGAACCCTACCACCTCCTATCCACCTCATCACCTCGGTCCACCATGACATGGCTGGATCGCGTAGTCCATGTGTATTAATATATACTCTAGAGATCATAGATGGAACCCTCTCAAAGAAAAAACTACACAATATGGATGTGAACCCAAAGTTCCTCATTCTCCCGAGTTTGTAGTCTGTCGACTTGCTCTTAATGTTGGCTTGTAGTGAGGTGCACCAATCATAAACTGTGGGTCTCAAAAAATCCACCACATATAACATGAGTGGCCTCGATGCCTGGTGCAATGAAGTCGACCCTGATATCCATGTGATCACCAAGAAGACGATATTTAGACTTAGGTTCTCAATTTCCCTGATAGGGAGTTGGAAACCTACTTGTTGGTTATGGAGCATGATTATCTTCATGATTCAGAGGTCTTTGTTTTTCAGCCTTGTTTATACCCCATGAAGACTTTACACCCCAAAAGAATGTACATTCCTCTATGAGAGGGAATGTAGGGGGGGTCATCCCCCGTGCAGGGTCCGGGGGCAAGCGGGCCCTCGAAGGAAAATTTTCCTTGTAAATGTATATTGTAATTTCATAGTAAATATGGACCATTCATTATAAGGTTGCAGATACGACGGTAGAAGTTATGTTAGGGTTTTTTTCCCTAGAAGGAAACCCTCTTTTATGAGGGAAATGTATTGCGGCTATGTATCATTATGAATATTGTATTTTGAGTGAGGAGACTGTGAGAGAAAGAAGAGGAAGTTAAAACATGTGTGTTTTAGGTTGTATCCCTTCATTTGTTGAATAATAATAAAGGAAGGACCCGACAATTTCTCTGGTGGACGTAGCTCACACTGGGTGTACCACACATATATGTGTCTCTATTGTATTGTGTATCTTATGTGTTTTATGTCTGTAATTCCATTCTTTCACAAATTATTTGTTTCTCTTTAAGAGACTTCTCCAAGATTTCTTCCATCCTATTTTCTTCTAGGACTTGGTTTTTCAAGTTGCTCATGATTTTGTCCATCTCTTTTTCTTTATGTTCATGTTTTTCTTTTTTTTCAACTACAAAACTTTTCAGCTGTCTATATCTGTTTTTGTATCTTCTTAATTCATCCAAGGCACTGAGAAGTTCTTCTTCCATATTAACCTCTGCTTCATGTTCTGACTCTTCCTCATGCTCAATTTATTCTATCTCATTAGACTCTTCAAAACCTATAAAAAGGACTTCATCATCATCACTGTCACTAGACTCTAATGAACTGTTGTTTTCTTCTTTTGAGTAAAAAATATTTTTCCCTTTGTAATAATTTTTCTTATAGTGGGGTTTTCCCTTCTTCTTGTATTGTTTATTTGTGTCTTCTTCATCTTTAGGGTCTTCCTTGGGATAGGGACACTTGGCTGCAAAGTGGCCAACTTTGCCACAATTAAAACATTTGAAAGAAAACTTGTCTTTGTACCTCCCTAATCCTTTCTGAAGTTTTTTAATAAAATTGGCTTCTTCTACGTCAGATTCTTCATGATGGATGGGTTGAGGTTTTTGCTTCTAATTTTTTGTTTTGTTGAGCACCTTGAAGGCTTCCTCTCTTTTTGGGAGGTTCTCATGACCTAATATTAATTCATAGGCTATGTGAATTTCATACAATTCATCCATGGTGAGTTGATATAGGTTCTCTCAATCTTCAAGAGTGGACACTTTAGGATTATATATCATAGGTAGTGTTCTTAGTATCTTTTCAACTAACTCATTGTCTGAAAATTCTACTCCCAAACCTCTAATTGCATTAACAATATTATCAACTCTTCCGAAGTACTCTGAGATATTTTCTTCATCCTTCATTTTTAGACCTTCATATTGTACTTTGAAAGTCTGAAGTTTGGCCCTCTTTACCTTGGAATCTCCTGCATATATAGTTTCCAATTTATCCTAGAGTTGTTTTACATTTTTACAGTTTAGTACTTTATCCAGGATCTTCTTACTCAGTCCAGCTTGTAGTGTGTTTAAAGCCTTTGCATGTTCCCAAAATTTCTTCTTGTCTTCTACTTCTGTGGGAGTGACTTTTGGAACATCATATCCTTTTTCAACTAATGTCCATACTTTCAGTCCAATGGAAATAAGATAGATTTTCATTCTAATACTCCAGAAAACATAGTCGTCACCATCGAATAAGGGGAATTTTAATGACATCTTCAACTATTGATCCATTTTGATGTATATTTATCTTCAAGCGATTGAAATTTTTAGTGAAGAACCTCGCTCTGATACCAATTGAAGGATCAAATCCTGTCACTGAGAGGGGGGAGTGAATCAGTGAACAATAATTTTATCAAATTTTTACTTTTGTTAATTATGTATTGTAGAAATGCAAACAAAACCTGAACACAATGTTTTATTGTGGAACCCAATTGGGAAAATCACAAACACTTTTCTATTAACTACAAAATTTTGTTTTACAAGTTACAATAGAAGGAAGATGTTTTCTTCCTCTTTAGATCAACACCCACTAATCAGGATGCACCCACACCCCTATTCACTAGCTCCAACTGGTAGGAGGCTACAACCCCCTATTTAGTCAGCTACAACTGACAAGAAAGCACCTACTCCCCTGTAGGCTCCAACCTGCCCTAGCACCTCCCAGCCACCCTTTGTTCATAAATCTAGAAATATTTTGTATCATACATTGGATATCATGAATTTTGTTCTGTCTCTTTCTTCATTTGATCTTCAATGTCTCTGTTGTAGTCCCTCAAATCCCTTCACATACCATCTTACTTATAAGTCTTTCAAATTTTCAACACAACTCTTCATAAACATCACACTTCTTCATCTAATAGATTATATATCTAATTACCATTGATTATTACTAACACAATTATCATTCTTCTTTGATTTAGTTCCATCTTTTAATGCATGAATGATTTAACGGAGATCCAATCTAACTGTTTCTTCATGCAGGTTACTGTCTTTGTGTTTCTGCATGGTTTTACTAAATTTGGTGATCATCTGGACATGACAACATGTAAACCTTTTAGCACTTAAGGTGGAGTTTTAATAGCCTTAGCTATCTTCTTCGTGTGATCCACCTTTTCCATGATATTTGTCATTTTACAAAAATCGTGATAGTGTGAGATCTTTGGTGTTGTGCAGGGTTTTACTGAACATGGCGAACCTCCAGTTTTATTATTCCGTTACATCTTCTGAAAAATTAGCGGTCTTGACATCCTGATGTATATTCAATTGGTAGCGAACTTGGTGATCCTCCAGACTTGGCATTATGCCAAAGACTTCAATAAAAATGGAAGTCTACCACCAACCGAAATAAAGAACGCACCTAAGCCCACGATCACTTCATATAACCGTCGTGTCAAAAAATATATAAAAAAATATTAATCCAACAGACGAGATCATCTCCTCAGTAAATCAACAATTATTGTCACTTATTCCAAAAGGTAGGGGGCCTGACAGGTCGTCCCAGGCTCCAGGCTGGTGATCCTCATGTGAAGTACAAGCACCTAGAGCCCCTGCCATAACTTTGTGCTACACATCAAATAGGCATAGTGAGGGCAGTCTTTATAAACCCATATGAACCTTTCTTCACTTCCAATGTGGGATAAATCCCACTAAATGAATCAATAGACATCTTCGATCACTTAATCAGAAGGTTGTTGAGTCTTTGCAATGGATTTTTCTACATATATTCATCTCCTCTGTTTATTGTGTCCACCGAACACTACCCATCGAACTCACCCATTCCCTATGCTTATCAGTTCTTTCTTCTTTAACTCTCCTACGGTACATTTCTTCTCGGTCTCCATGATGTAGATACTGGTCATCTCTATGGTGGTTTGGATTTTCTCTTCTTTTTTGATGCCTAATGTCTCTCTCATTACTGTGTCTATTGTTCCACATGTACTCCTTCTGACAGAGATAAGGATCCTCCTCAGACTAGAATTTGTTTCCTTCCTTTTCCAACCTTTTCAGAGGTTTGTATTGTTATATCTATTCCTCACCATTTCCACGACCTCTAGAATAGTCCCCGATGTTACCTCGGTTAGAATAGTCCCTGTTGTTACCTCGGTTAGAATAGTCCCTGTTGTTACCTCGGTCCTTAGAATAACCCCTACTATTGTTAGAAAAACAGGACCACGGAGCAATAAAATAAATCAAATGTGGAAACAAAACACAGAAGATACACAATACAAGAGAGACACAGATTTACGTGGTTCACCCAGTGTGGGCTACGTCCACCAGAGAAATTTCCAGGTCCTTCCTTTATTATTATCCAACAAATGAAGGGATGCAACCTACAACAAAACCCACTGTAACTTCCTCTTCTTTCTCTCACAGTCTCCTCTCTCAGAATACAATCCTTTCCATCATACATAACCACAATACATTTCCCTCACAAAAGAGGGTTGCCTTCTAGGGAAAAAAACCCTAACATAATTTCTATCGTTAGATCTGCGACCTTATAATGAATGGTCCAGATTTACAATGAAATTACAATATACTTTTACAAAGCAATTCTTCCTTCGAGGGCTTCGCCCTTGAACCCCCATCAGGGGACGTTGCCCCCGAACCCCCCAACTAGGGGGATAGGCCCCCTGGACCCCGCAGAGGGGGTACGCCCCTTCTGCTCTGCACTCCCCCGCGTGGAAGAGTGTGCATACTTCTGGGGTGTAAAGTCTTCATGGGGTATAAACATGGATGGAAGCAAGGACCTCTGAATCAGGAACATAATCAGGCTCCACAACCAACAACTATTTCCAGATTCTACTTTACTGTTTCCACTCTTTGATACCTTGAAATGATGGGAATATCCTACTACTATTGCAGGTGACTGATTTTGTGAAATTAACTTTTTCCTATTTACATAATGGTCTGAGCCATGGTCGTCAATGGTATCCTCGTCATCTTTCACTTCTGAATTTGGTTTGCTTTGATAATCCGATCTTGAATTGATTTTCACTTCATCCATAGTATGTTTCTCAACATTTGTGCACCTTACATATGGAGTGGGATCTCTCTTAGTGTCAACAACCATTAAACATCCTATTTCTAGTATATTTGTTCTTTCCACATCATCCCCTATTATTTATTTTTGAAAACTATCAGCTCAACCACCTTTGGCATCTTGATTTACAATGCTATTATCATCATCACAGATCTATTGTCAATTCCAATGCCATCAATTCTATTATCATCATCACAGATCTATTGTCAATGCCAATGCCATCAATGCCAACCTGTATTTCCATATTTACAACACCAAAATCTCATGAACAACATATTTCAAGATTTTTTCTGTCATTTTTTCCCATCATTTTTATCACATCTTTATATACAAAAAAATTGGCACACCCGTGTCACCCATGTGGATCAAGTCTTACAATTGCTTGTTAACAATAAACTCTTTCTAAAGAGGTACAAATGTGACTTTGGTGTCTCTGGAGTGTAATATCCAAGCTCTATTATTAGTCATAAAGAAAAATTAAGTAATGGAGGAACAACCACATACACAAAGTCCAAAATTTTTAAGAGGTTTTCTTGGTCTCACTAGTTACTATAGAAATTTTATTAGGAATTATGCTAAGATTGCAACTCCCCTCACAACCTTGCTTTCAAAAATGCTTTTAGTTGGAATGAAGCCTTGAACCAACCCTTCTGGGATTTGAAGAATGTTATGTGTACAACCCTAGTACTCTCTTTGCCAAAATTCACTAAGGCCTATGTCTTATAATATGATGCCTCCAGTAAAGGCATCGTAGTAGTATTCATTTAAGAGGAAATACCATTGACCTTTACCAACAAATAACTTCATGAGAGGAACTTGGAAAAATCCACTTACGAAAAAGAAATTATGGCTATATTATGTGTTGTGAATATTTAGTGTCCATACTTGCTCAGGAAACATTTCCATGTTAAAAATTATCATCGCAACCTAAAATACTTCTTGGAGAAAAATATTTCATCCCTCGAGCAATGAAAAATGGGTCACCAAAAATGTTTGGATATGATTATGAGATAATTTATAATAAGGGAAAGGAGAATGTGGTAGAAGATGCTCTCTCAAAACTATGAAGAGGAGAGCCCCTCTTTTCACTCTCCTTCATAATCACAATCAAGTTGAATGATGTCCACAAATAATGGTTCACAGATCCCAATATTACCACTTGATAAAACAACTTCAAATGGAACCCCATGCATATCAAGGTTATGTTTGGTAAAATTAAGAGCTTCACTATAAATGGGATCTATATTTGAACAAGAAATTCTCCTTTAAATCAATAGTGGTATGTGAACTCCATGCCTCTCTAACAAAAAGTCATTTTGAATTTCATAAAACATATGAAGGGACCAAATTTTCCTTTTTTTGGGAAGGTGTGAGGAAGGAAATCCACACTTTTGTGGTAGAATGTGACATTTTCCAATGACACAAGGGAGAAATAGTGAAACCTATAGTATAACACCAACCTTTACCCATTCTTCCAATTGTATGGATTGCAATTTCTATAGAATTCAAATTGGGGTTACCCAAATGTATAAATAAATCCATCATCATGGTTATGTTTGATCACATTTCAAAATATGCTGATTTTTTTTTCTCTACAACACTTATTTAAAGCATCCACTATTCCACAAGTATTCAAATATATTTAAAATCCATGATATGCCACAATCTATTGTGATGGACCGTGACCCAACTTTGACTAGATATTTTTGGCAAGATTTGTTTCAACTCCAGGAAAATCAATTAAATATCAGCACCACCTATCACCCCCCAGACTAATGGTTAGATTGAATATGTCAACAAGTATTTGGAATCATATTTGTGGTGCTTTACTTCATAATGACATTCCAAATGGTTTCAGTCATTACCCCTAGTATAATGGTTGTGTAATACAACTTATCATGGTTCCACTCAAATGACTCCCTTTGAGTCTGTCTATGGCCAAAATCCTCCACCAGTACTTTCATAGTTAACTAGATTTTGTAAGGTGAAAGAGGTATATAAAACCCTCATATATCAAGACAACATTCTCTTCACTCTCAAGGATAATATGGTAATGGCTCATAATCAGATGAAGCAATAGGTTGATCAACATCATTCTGAATTCCATTTTGAAGAAGGGAATTAGGTGTTCCTTCATCTACAACCTTATAATCATACCTCCCTCAAAGAAAACCACCATAAAAATCTTTCTCTAAAGTTTTATGGCCCCTATAAGGTCCTCAAACGTATTGGGCCAGTGGCTTACAAATTGGAACTTTTGAGCCACTCTAAAATTCATCCAATCTTTCATGCCTCTTGCTTAAAGAAAGTGGTTAGATATAATTGTTGTATTCAAACTAGACTTATAGAATTGCATGAATAAGGTTCCATTTTATTGTAGGTTGAGGTCATTCTTGAAAAAAAATAGTGTGGTCTCTACTAGTGCACTATCTAGGAGGTCCTGATGATATGATAGAAGGATACACTATCCAAGGATGCCACATGGGAACCAATAGAGATCCTTAAGAAATTTCCCTATCTCTAGCCTTGAGGACAATGATTCCTCTTAAGGGGGAGGGTATGTTAGGGTCCTATCCTAACCATCTAAGTAGGTATATAGGTCGCTATGTATGGAGGCCATATCTAGTAATTAAGGCCCATGTAGTAGTGTAAAATAAATATTTGTTAGAAGGATTTCTAGAAGGCAAAAAAACTTATTTGGGCTACATCTTGACATGGTTGGTGGAACACTATTTGAAATATTGCAACAACAATGAATGAATTCCACAAATACCTACCTAGTGTTTCCCTTGTATACAAAGGTGTGTACACAATTAATGGTAGTTATCCTATATCTTAAAAAATGTTAAGAACCAAATATCAATATAGCATAGAAAAACCTCAGAAAAAGTACTCAATGCCTTGAAAAAGAGATAATT